>CP125973.1:62931811-63060412 GCA_030063025.1 Avena longiglumis
CAAGAAGATGCAAAGTACACAAGAAGCAATCGACAATAAAAGCATCAATGCCCACAATGACCATTGTGTTCTACTCGTGCAACAGATCTACATATAGACACGACTCTGATACCACTGTAGGGGTTCGTAGCATGGAAAACAAAAAAATTCTATTGCATACAAACAAACAAACAAGACAAGATCTATCTACTAGATTGTAGCAACAAGTCGATGGAATAACTTACCCTCGAAGATTCCAAAGCGGTTAACGAGAGCAGATTCTCGTGGGTGATGTAGTCGTACTCTTTCCGATCTCAAGATCGCGTAGACGATCCTTCAAGGCGTTCCCGCAGCGCTTCGTAGTCGGGTCACATGTTCGGGTATCGACGAAGACCTTCCTCTCCCTTGTTCCAAAGAAAATGGAGGTTGTAGCACTCTCTCGTGATTCCAAGCAGACAACGGGCGTGGTACCTAAGTAGAGGGAGATCCTGCAAGGCTTCTTAAGCCGAGCGAGTATGGTGGAGTATGAGAGAGAGCTATTAGTGGTCTAGAGATTAGACACACCAATTAGAAGGCTCTAAACCAAGGCTAGTGCAATTAGAAGCTCTAAACCAAAACGGCTCTAAACCGGAGATTAGAGGATAGGAACTTGTGTGTCTAGAGGAGGAGGCCCCGCCTCCTTTTATAGGTGGGAGGGCGGCCAAGGGAGGAGTCCTCCCAAGTCGGCCTTGGTTGGCTACGCTTGAGGGACTCTCCCCAAGTCGGTTCCAACCACCTCTTGCTTGTTTCCCACAGTTTCTGCTTTAGCCGCTTGACTTTTAAACCGCCATTTGACTTTTCTGCTTTAGGATTCAATTTAACTTTATTTGGAACAACAAGAACACTTAGTACATGATGCAATCATTCAATATGTAATGACACATTCATGTACCCTCCCCGGAGTGCCGGACAATCCGAACCTTCTAGAACATTCCCGATGAAAACACCGAATTATTTCCGAACTCAAACGGGACTTTCCTTATATGAATCTTATTCTCCGACCATTCCGGATCACCTCGTGATATCCCGGATCCCATCCGAGACTCAACAACATTCGGTCTCTTTCATAATACCATAACTACTCAAACAACGTCGAATCCTTAAGTGTGTCTCCCTACGGTTCGTGAATTATGCGGACATGATCGAGACACTTCTCGAACAATAACCAATAGAGGAATCTGGAAATTCATATGGCTCTACATATTTCTACGATTATTTTATGATCGAATGAACCACTTACATACGATACCAATTTCCTTTGTCTCACGATAGTTTACTTATCCGAGGTTATGATCGTCAAGATCTCTGCATACCTAGTTCAACCTCGTACCGATAAGTACTCTTTTCGCTCCTGTGATATGTGATCCCTTGTGATCCAGTCACATGCTTGCAAGCTAATTGGATGACATTCCACCGAGAGGGCCCAGTATATCTATCCGTCATATGGATGGAAAAATCCCACTCTTGATCCATGTGTTTCAACCAATACTTTCCGAACACTCAATGCCACCTTTATAGCCACCCGTCACCACGGTGGTGTTTGATGTCATCAAAGCATCCATCGTAAAGGTGATATGCATGATCTCATGGTCGAAGGAATTAGGTTACTATGTATCAGAAAGCATATAGCAATTGAACTATTGAAATGACTTGATCTAAATGCTACGCTTATCTATAGGAGTATGTCCATCACATCATTCTACTAATGATATGATCCTGTTGTTTAATAACATCTCTATGTTCATGATCAGGAAACAATGATCATATATTAACCAACAAGCTAGTTTAACAAGAGGCTTTACTAGGGACTCTTATTTTAGTTTAGAAATCACACAAGTATTAATGTTTCCGGTTAATACAATTATAGCATGGTATGTAAACATTTATCATAAGTGTGAAGATATGATAATAACCACTTTATTATTGCCTCTTGGGCATATCTCCAACACATACGAGAGCGAAATACTCTTACTCTGGGTGTCGAAGTTTGATATCCACTCTTGTAACAAAGGATAACCCCTACTTAGAAACAATATAGGACAGTCCCCGAGTCACTGCCTATGGTGCCGAGGTTTAATATATAAATCAAATTTAGAAATAATATAAGACAGTCACCGAGTCACTGCTCAAGGTGCCGAGGTTTGATATACAACTCAAATTTAGAAATAATATAAGACAGTCCCCGAGTCACTGCTCAAGGTGCCGAGGTTTAATATGTAACACAAAATCAAAAACGATATATGCCAGTCCCCGAGCCACTGCTCAAGCGCCGAAGTCTAATACATGAATCAAGCTTAGAAACAATATGGGGTAGTTCCCGAGCCACTGCTCAGGGTGACGGGGTTTAAACATAAACCAATCTTAAAAACAATATAGTGCAGTCCCCGAGCCACTGCTCGAGGTGCCGAGGTTTAATACATAACATGAAATTTAAAACAACATATGGCAGTCCCCGAGTCATTGCTCTGGACGCCGAGGTTCAATACATAGTTGGTGCTCCATCCTGAGACATTACTTTACAATGTGTCATAGATGACTGCTACGAGTAAAATGGACGAAGTAAAGCCACGTTCCATGGTCTTTTCGATTCTTTGCCGGCTTTGTATGCCCTGTTCTTTCCTGGTGATTGAGCATCGATTAGGTAATACGCATCATTGTGCAATGCTTTGCTCACGATGAATGGTCCTTCCCATGGAGGCGACAACTTGTGCATGCCGGCCGTGCGTTGCACCAGCCGGAGAACCAAATCTCCTTCTTTGAACACTCTTGGATTCACCTTCTTGCTGTGATATCGTCGCAAGTTCTGCTGATAGATAACTGATCTTGATAGCGCCAGCTCTCTGGCTTCTTCTAGCAGATCGACAATATCTTGCCGAGCTACCTCATTTACCTCTGAGGTTGTATATTGGGTGACCCTTGGCGAGTCATGTATTATGTCGGCTGGAAGCACGGCTCCTGCCCCATATACTAGAAAAAATGGTGTATAACCTGTTGATCTGTTTGGGGTAGTCCTGAGGCTCCATAGTACTGCTGGTAGTTCCTCAATCCAACATCCTGCCGATTTTGCAATGGTTCGACGAGTCGTGGTTTTATTCCGCATAATACTAGTCCATTAGACCTTTCCACTTGCCCATTGGATGTTGGGTGAGCCATGAGGGCGACATCTAATCTTATGTGCTTTTCTTGGCAAAATCTAGCGAAAGCTCATACGCAAAGTTTGTACCGTTATGCGTAATAACACTGTGGGTATCCATATCTTAAGATAATATCTTTGAGGAATTTCACCTTGTGGGCCCATCACATTTTTTTATTGGTTTCACTTCAATCCATTTTGTGAATTTGTCCACCATGACCAATATGTGGGTCATCCCACCTCGACTTAAATGGTCCCACCATATCTAAGCACCATCTGAAAATGACCAGTAATTGGTATCGCTTTTAACTCGGATGATGGCATGTGTATCTTGGTTGCATATCTCGCAACCATTACATTTTTCGACCAGTTCTTTGGCTTCTTTCAACGTCATGGCCAATAAAACCCATGCCTAACGCTTTGGCCACTAAGGCTCGGGATGAGCCATGATGTCCACATTCTCCTTGATGTATATCTAGGAGGATCTCTGCCTTCCTTGAGCTCACACATCTTTGCAATACACTTGTGACACTCCTTTTATACAACTCATTGTTTATGATTGTATAAGATTTAGCTCTTCTCACTGTCTGTCTTGCCAATATCTCGTTATTCGGCAAAATCGCATCTCTAAGGAAGGAGAATATGGGTTGCGCCCATATAGGTGTGATTTTCTCTGGTGTAGTCTCACTATCTATTTCCATATTTTCTGCCGACATAACTACCTCGGATTTCTCCATACTCATGCTTGCATCTGCTGTCTTTATTTTTGGGAATTCCGGGTTATATTGCTTATCAATTTCCATCGGCACATTATGTTCTCTTGATTTTGCCGGAATAAAGATGGATTCGGACTCTGGTGACGGTGTTATTGATGGCTTCCTTAGGTGCTCTAGGGCGATTCCTGGGGGAATTGACTGTCTAGTTGATCCTAGTTTTGACAATGTGTTTGCAGCGTCGTTTTCTTCCCGAGGTACATGGTGAAATTCACATCCTTCGAAGTATCCACTGAGTTTTTGCACATGAAATCTATGCAAAGCCATGTTATCATCCAACGCATCCCAATTGCCTGGGACTTGCTGTACTACCAGATCTGAATCTCCATACATAAGATTCGGCGTATGCCAATCTCTTTTGCCACCTTCAATCCATGGACTAGTGCTTCATATTCGGCTACATTGTTTGACGCGGCAAAATGTATCTGCAGCACATATCTCAGCTGATCTCTTTTTGGCGAGATTAACACTATTCCTGCCCCCAAACCATTTCTTAGTTTGGAACCGTCAAAGTGCATCGTCCAATAATTCGGATCTGGTAATGGTGGTTCATATTGCACCTCGGCCCAATCTACGAAGAAGTCGGCCACAGCCTGAGATTTGATTCCATCTCTCCTATCAAATTGTGGAGCATAAGGTGACAATTCAATTGCCCATTTTGCTATTTGGCCACTTGCATCTTTGTTGCTCAATATGTCGGCTATGGGTGCTTCACAAATCACTTTGATGGGGTGCTCTTCGAAGTAATGTTTAAGTTTCTTTGCCAACATGTACACTCCATAAGCCATCTTCTGATAATGTGGGTAATTTTGTTTTGAGGCTGATAGTACCTCGCTTAGGTAATACACCGGCCTTTGTACTGATTTATCATCTTCAATTCGTTTTACCATGATCACAGCGCTCACTACTCTATTGGTGGCCTCTATGTAGAGTAACATAGGATCTTTCGATAATGTAGAAGCTAAGATGGGCACTGTGACCAACATCTTTTTCAATTCATGAAATGCATTGTCTGCTTGTGGAGTCCAAATGAACTTATCCGATTTTTTCATCAGCTGGTAAAGTGGTAGTGCTTTCTCTCCCAGCCGACATACAAATTGGCTGAGCGAGGCTAAACAACCTGTGAACTTTTGTACGTCATTTAGACATCTTGGCAATTCCATCCTTTCTACTACTTTTATCTTAGTTGGGTTGGCCTCTATACCTCGGCTAGATACGAGAAAACCGAGCAATTTTCCCGCTGGCACGCCAAATGTGCATTTTTCCGGGTTAAGCTTCATTCGGAACCTTCTCAGGTTCGCGAAAGTCTGCCGTATATCATCCAGTAGCGTTTTGCTTTCTTTGGTTTTGATAACCACATCATCCACATATACTTGTACATTTTTTCCTATCTGGTCATGTAGACATTTTTGCATGCATCTCTGATACGTCGCTCCTGCGTTGCGCAGGCCGAATGGCATGGTGCGATAGCAATAAGCCCCGTACGGGGTAATAAACGCAGTCTTTATTTGATCGGCCGGATTTAACGGTATCTGGTGATAACCAGAATACGCGTCTACAAATGATAATAGTTCACAACCAGCGGTCGAATCAATGACTTGGTCTATTCTAAGTAAAGGAAAAGGATCTTTTGGACACGCCTTGTTCAGGTTCATGTAATCGATACACATTCGCCATACAATGGCTACATTTGGATCATCCTTCTTCTTTTCTACTAGCATCGGGTTTGATAGCCAATCCGGATACAGCAACTCCATGATGAATCTGGCCGCAAGGAGCCGAGCTATTTCATCCCCTATTATTTTTCTCCTGTCTTCGGCGAAGCGGCGGAGAGGTTGCTTCACCGACCTTGCTCCTGGCCTTACATTTAGAGAGTGGTCAGCCAACTCCATCGGCACACCTTGCAGATCCTGAGTTGACCATGCAAAGATATCCCGATTCTCACGGAGGAAGTTGGTGAGCTCGCTTTCCTATTTAGCATCTAGGCTGGCACCAATAGTGACGCTGCGCTCTGGGAATTGCTCATCTATCTGGAACTTTTTTGTTTCTTTAGTCGGCTGAAAGGAGACACTTCCATGTGGGTTGGCTAATGCCGGCATATTCAGCTGTGCTGACTGAGCGAGGGCTGCTACCTCCTGAATCCTTCTTTTTTCCCTTGCTATTACCAATGATTCGACCAAATTTGACCCGGCTGAAGCACATTCCATTGACTTCCTGTAATCCCCTGCTACTGTTATCACCCCTTGCGGTCCGGGTAACTTCATTTTCAGATAACTTACATGGCAGCTGCTCATGAATTTGGCCAACGCTGGCCGTCCGAGTAGAGCATGATAACAACTTTCTAGATCCACCACTTCAAACTCTAAGTTTTCTGCTCTGCAGTTATATCTTGTGCCGAATAATACATCCACTAGAACCTTACCAATGGGTTCGCATGAAAGTCCTGGTACTATCCCATGGAAAGTGGTCCTCGTGGATTGCAGCATGTTCTGCGATATTCCGAGTTTATGCATTGTATCTTTGTACATGATGTTGATACTGCTCCCATTGTCAATGAGTACCTTTGAAAATTTCACATTAATGCTTGGTCCGACAAATGTCGGATCTAACACGAGTGCATACGACCCTGGGCTCGGCATTATCTTGGGGTGATCCTTTATGCTCCAGTTACTTCGATCCACCAAGGCACATATCTTGGTACCGCTGAATCAACGCATTTACTTCCATATGCCGGCCACACACTCGCTTGTCTTGTTGCTCTGTGAACATGCAATACGACTGATGATGTTCTCTGTAATCATTGCATCCATTATTTCCTGGATTTGTCCTTCCATCCGGACCTTGGTTTTATCACTTGATGCACCGCATCCCTCCGGTCCGAGTTGTCATACCTCGGGGGAGGAGGTGGTTACATCGATTCTTTGTGCATTTGCTCGATCATCAGGGCTGATGTCATGGATGTGTGGAGAGGCGTCTGTATGCTCGCGGGTTTCCCATTGCATTTTCATCCATGCACATTGGCGGTCGTATGGTTGGCTGGCACGGGTTTGACGTGTGAAATTTACGGTCGATCTAACATAGACTCGAGCGTGTACTTCGCCTCTCGCCATTGCTTCTTTTGTTACGTGTCCACTGTCTTTTTCCTTCATTCCTTGGTGTCCATTGCTGAGGACCATTCTTTTGCCGTTGAGTGGTTCCGTGACTCGGCTGATCTTGCGCTACTGCTGCCACCTAGGCTGAACCATATCTGTAATCCAGTCTCTCTTCTCTTCTTCTTCCTCTGAAGTCATTGCGCCTGGATGACCCAGCCATATCTCTTGCATATTGATCTTGATGCTCCCGATGATCTGCCGACATTAATTCTGGTTGCGTCGGATCTCCTAATGCATAGGAATCCGCTATTCTGATGGTTTCTGCCAATGTGGTTGGCATATCTCTTTGCAGTCGCTGCCATAACACACTGGCATAGCGGCATCCTTGAGCGAACCAAGCTATTGGTTGTGATTCTATAACTCCTTCACACGAGTTTCTCAGGTTACACCACCGAGTTAAAAAATCTATGTCCGTCTCATTCGGTCTTTGCTTGCACATGGCTAATTGCTGCGGCCTGTTTGGCCTCTTGTAAGTACTGGTAAAGTTGCTAACGAACATTTCTTCGAAATCCAACCAGCTTGATATCTTCACTGTGATTATTCAGCCATACTCTAGCTGGTCCTTCCAACATTTGCGGGACATACCGCACTGCCCATCGTAAGTTCCCACCTGCTATTTTCACAGCAGTGGCATAATCAATCAACCAATCTTGTGGTTTGGTGCTCCCATTATATGTTTTTGTGCCTCTTGCCAGCTGAAAATTCGGCACGGGTGGTTCGCCCATGATCCGTGGTCCGAAGCATGTCGGACCCGGTGGACCCTGTTCTTCCAGCAACTCGGATCGGTATAGCCGGTCTAGCTTTACTCTGGCATCATTTGACGGCATATCTTTGTACGTAACATCACGCATTCCATAGTGGTTATTTCCACCATGGATCGCATATTCCATCTCGGAATAACCATCATTGTACCTTTCATTTACCTGATTGTGGCGAGCTGGTCTCGCTTCTCTTTCTTGCCGAGGTTCATGTCTCGCCGCGGGTTGTCTTGACGGTTCTCTCCTTCCCTCGACCGGGATATTGTTCTCGTGATTTCCTCTTCCGAGTTCTGCTCTGCCTAAATTTCCATTGCCTCGGCTTCCGCCGCCTTTCTCAACACGGCCGGGGTTCCTCTCGCCACTGTTACCTCGGCTTCCATTGCCTCTGTTCTCGTTTGCTTTCCCGGCTATCGCCGGATCATATGGAACAATTTGCTTGTTTCTTCCGGTTACCGCTGTCCTTTCGTGCATTGTTTCGGTGAAGATGCCGCCACGAGATAAGGCAGTCTTGCTGCCCAATGAGTGAACCATTCATGAAGCCCCTAGCCTCGCCGGATGCGCTCGAGCATCTCCTCATTACCTTTGGTTCGCAATGCGTCAGCTCATTCACTCTTTCTTGTGTTTCTGCGGGCTTCACGGCCAATCCTCTAACTCTAATGCTGCGGCATTTGCCGCTCTCAGATTCTTTGCCAGGGTATTGTACCTCGGCAAGCCTAGATCAACTGATTCCGTCTTATGAGCATCATGCTCCTTGTTGATATCATCTATGAGGTTCTTTCCTCTTAATCTCAACTCGTCAACCCGTTCGGGAGCGACGTCAAGATTGTTTTCTTTGGCATACTCGCAGGGTCTGTTTAAGGACTCCGCAAGGCCGACCTTTTTGCCTCTACCAAAGACCTTTCCCTGGTTTCTTCCAATTCTACAGGCATTTGCGGATGAAGTATCGGCCATGGTGTAGTCAAGTTATCTATAGTTGCACAAGAATGTTTTCGGTCTTTCTAGAGGTGGCCCTCTTACCCTTGGTGCCTTTGGGGTTGTTTCACGCACCGTCGGTCTGGCCGAGGGATTACCTCGGTGGGTTGTGGCTGTCTGCCCAGGCGCGACTGCGCGCCGCCGGGTCTCGCTGATCCGGCGCTTTGCCCCCTGCACCCGCCGACCACCACCTCGACGCTGCTGACCGGAGGCCTCATGGAGCTCATGGCGCTTAAGGGAGGTTCTCTGCAATAACAACTTGGTGAGGATAAATGAGATGTCGACGACATAGACCTAGTGCATGCCAAGTGATGAAGACGCCATGTGGGGAGTTTTTCCTTGAAGTCTGCTGCATTGTCACGACATAGTCAGAGATCAAGTCTCGGACCAAGCCGAGACAATGCGCCGCCGTGTTGATGAAGTTTCTGTCCGGATCATGACTCAGCTAGCACCGCTGGCCCCACGTGGCGCTTAAGCGTCGTGGTGGTGACACGGCATATGCCATGGGTAGGCTAAAGTAAGGGGCCAATGGATGCTAGTGGGATCTGGGGAGGGAAGATGCAGTTGATTCTACACACAAAAGACTAAGGCAAAGATCTTTATTTCTCCTTCTTTGGGCTACAAGTGCTCCTTGAGCTGTATACAAGGAGAAAAGTAGAACTTTACCGAATTTAACAGATCGAATGAGCCGATCCCCTCTTCACGGTCCAAGCCTGCCCTTATAAAGGAGAGCCTTGGGTTCCTTTAGGGCTGACGTGGCAAGCATATTCGAGGAATATGCTTGTCCCAAAATAGTAGTTCGGTGGCCTCCTTTCCCTGTCGCCCTTCTAACGACGGCAAGGTTCCAGAGGGCCCCTCCCGCGTGCCTCAGGCTTCAGGACTGTCGCCTCCGTGACCTCCTTCTGCCCCTCTGTCACTCTGCGCATTTGTCCCTTGCGCTTGGCTCCGCTCAGATTCTCCCTAGCCTGCGGCTAGAGTTTGACTTTAGGCTTCTCCTTCTCTTGCAAGCTTCGCATCATTCGGCTCCGCCTCTCGTAACTCGGCTCGTCCTTCACCTGCATTAAGATTATTCGGGCTAACCCGACCGACTTACGCAGTACCTCGGCCGAGTAATGCCTTGCCATTACAATAAGGGTCCTGCCCTTTCCTATATCGGCCGACCTCTACAGGATTCGGCCGACTCAGACTGTAACTCGGATACTAGACGGAGGACATCCTTTCGTATTTCCCCGTCCTTACCCTATCCGAGGTGACCTCCCCAACAAATTGTACACTTTAGTTTCCAGTCAAACTCACATAGCTTTACAATTTTTTGCCAAGGAAAGACTTCCACTTTCCCAGTCAACAAAGGCAAGCACCAGCTACCACATCCGACTCATCACAGCCAACGAAACTGAGTACAAGTATGAAAGCAATGGAAGCAGTGGAAGAACCAGGTAGCAGCGGTACCTAGGCTGGTCATAATGGGGAGTAACTTAGAGTAGTAACATGCACATGTTACTAGTCTAAGTTACCACCTTCATAGTGGAAAATAACTTAGATGTGATACATGCAATGCCATATTAATTAGGTTGTAGACACACTTTGACTTGATATGTGTGATGTTATAGTAACATAGCTAGTTACTCAATCCATCTCTCTTTATTAAATCATTGGTACATAAGCAAAAATGCTGACTTGGACGCTTAGTTATTAGTGAAGTTACCTCCACTATGACTAGGCTTAGGAAACAAGATCACCAGTTAGCAGTTAAGCATCCTCAGGTCATCCATCACACTAAGGTGAGTTCTTAACAGTTTGTCGTTTCAATACTATTGTGTGCAAGGTTTGCTCTCAGGTTTTGCATGGCATGATACTAGTATATGTAGGAAGCTCTTGAAATAAGGCATCGTTGCCAATCTTAGACGAACTTTCTTTTTTCAGATTTTGAATGTAGACAGAAACCATGTTTTTGCTCATGGATACTTAAGACAACTAGCTAGCTGAATTATGTTCTGTTTTCAGTAAAGATTGAAAAAGGGAGCTCCTAGGAAGTAGTAAAACTATCTCAATAATCAGTCTAAGTAACCATTATCGCCGCTCTTCTACAAGATAATTTCAGGGATGTGTTCATCAAGAATGCTTCGTATTCTAATGTTCTTCAATACCAGAAATTCCTCATACTCTGGAGATAGTATGAAATACGCTATGAGCTTTTGCCAAAGGTCATCTTCGGCATCATCGGTGAAATAATTGTTGGATTCTTCACGTGGTTTCTTTGATTTATTTCATTCTTGAATGGTGATCGGTAGGTTGTCCCTAACAATCATCCCGCATTGATTTGTAAACATCCTCCGGTGCTTATCTGGAGCAATCGGTTGTCCATTATCATCTATTTTTTCGATTGTGAACCTCTGATTACCATCCAACTTTCTGTTCGGCCCTCGTTTCGTTTGAGCTATCGATTGCTTCGATCTGGTGGGCTAGAGAGAGAGATTAATATATATATATATATAGGTATATCCAGATCAATTAATGCATAGAGGTAACACGAGGCTTAATATATATATACCTCGCCGGATCCTGTCGAGGGGCCATCATTGTTGTTATTTGTTTGCCCTTCGTCCGTCCGGTATTGCCCTTCATACATCAAGTCTTCCTCTAGTCCATCACCAGATGGATACAGATATGAGAAAATCTCTTCCTCGAGCTCGATATCTTCACCGGTAGTAATAAGAGGTATTTTACCTCTTATCATGCCCTGAAGAAGATCTTTACCACTGCGATCATGATTCATGACTTAACTATAACAGAAAAAGAGTTAAACAGGTTAGAAAAATATATATTATATAAACATTTCCTAATAATATAATAATTATAATAATATATACTAATAATATAAATAATATACTACTAACATTTTCTAATAATATATTAATAATATAAATACTAATAATAGCATTTATACAAAACCCTAAATATTACTAATAATAATAATAAATATTACTACAAAACCCTAAATATACTACTAATTAAGCAAAATATATAATTACTAATACACTAACTACTGACAAATTACTAGCTACAAATATTAATACTGACAAATAATAAATATTAATAACCAAAAACATAACTATATATAGCTAGAAAATTACTACTAATTAATAAAATTACTACTAATCAAGTTAGCACAAGATCAACCACTAGCAACCCCAACATCAAATGATAGTGGTGAGTAAAATAGACCATCACATGATCTATCTATCTAAGATTAGACAAGTATTCATAATTTGTCTCTTACTCAAATTCTCAGAAAACACCCAAGTGGGGTGAATTCATCACTGAAGTTTTAAACACTAAAAGCAACCAGAAAACTATAAAGATCCAACTTAGATCTCAAGACAACATCATTGATCTAAGCTATCAAGCTATATTTCAATTCAAGAATGAATATAGACAAGAACTAAACCTCTAGGAACATCTCTTCAATAGGAGTAGCACCTTATAATTTAATCTTATGGATCCATATAAGTTATCAAGCTCACGAGCATCTTTCCCCAACTTTGATTCAAGAAACAATAGTTGGTATCACTACCAGAACCAATCCATGTGAATCAACAAGATAAAGGTGTAAATCCCTAAACCTCAGACCAACATCATGGGTTCTAGGGATGCAAGGAAAGATAATTACACTTATCTATAATGCCAAGCCAATTTTAAGCTTGAACAAGACCAAACCTAGTAATAGAATCTAATCTTGTGTGCCATACAAGGATGGTGTCACAAGAACAGTTCTAAACTAAGCAGGTTAAGCATCTAATCTTCACAGATACAACCAACCAACCAACTATAAATCATTTTCCTGTTCTTAATCATAGGAATCATAACCAGGAATATTCATATATATATATATATCATCACTGTAAGAGACCATTTTGATCTCAAGATATATATGAATTCTTAAGTCAAAAGTACTAACATAGGGACTTCATCACACAACACTAATTGTCATTAACCAAGTAATGACAGTGGTGAGCTATTAAACCACTAGATTTCCCAAGTATTGCTTCTAAAGCAACTTTACCATCTGAACCATATCAAAATTAATCCATAGAATCATCTGATAAACCACTAGCATCACCATAGCTAACCATCAGCAGTAAGCCAGAGCAAGTCATCACTCCACGGGTTCAGGGATCATCAATACATGATCCAATTCATCAAATATTTAATCAACAGAGGGATTTGAACCCTAAGCAGAACCAAGAATCCTAATCAGGACATGACCCTAGCCAGGAATGGCTAGTACCAACATCTAGCATGGGATGGCCTAGCGCAGAGAGCACGAGAGGGAGAGGAACAACTTACCAAAGGTCCTCGCTGAAGAATAGAAGAGGAAGCAGAGAAGGCCGGCGAACATGGCTGCATGGGGAACACCCCAAGGGGGCGCTGCAACCCACACAACGCCACGGCGGCGACCATAGCCACTCCTGGGGGCGAGGAGCATCACCACAGCATATGACATCAGCGGCGGCGTCGGCACCAACGCCAACCCCAAACCCTAGGGTTCGGAACGACATCGATCTGGCCGCAGGAGAGCTCCTGTTCCAAATCGAATTGGACAGGAGGGAAGAGCGGGGCCGACAACCTCATCCTGCACCACGACGGCGGCTAGGGAGCTCCACGACAGCGTGAATCGCCGGCGGTGACACCGCTGACAACGGGGTCGGGGAGGAGAAGGAGAGAGGTGAGCTCGAGAGAGAGAGAGATAGCGAGTGATGGGCTGGGTTGGGCCAAGAACCCTTCGGGGTGTTGTCTTGACTTTTCCCTACTGGGCCACAAGGGCCCAATAAACCCAAATAGCCAGCCCGAATCATTTAGAGCCTGTTTTAATAAATGGAAAAGGACCAAAATGCCCCTGAACTTAAATAAATTCTAGAAAATAAAATAAAAATCCAAAAATTGTAAAATATTTTTGGATTCACAATAATCTAAACTATCCAAATAAATTAAGAAATAAAATTTTAAACATATAAATTTTATTAAGAATTTTGTAGTTTAAATATTCCTTATGGAATTGTACAAAATTATTGAAAGATGATAAAAATAAATAAAAATCACTTTCATTATATATTAATATTGTACTATTTTAGAAAAAGACTAAACAAATATTTCATAACAATTTTTGGTATTCAAATAGTAATTCTTAAAGAAACTATTAAATCAATAAAATTCAAGTAAAAGGAAATAAAATAAAAGGAGTACAATATTCAATAAATATTAAAGGGATTAATATTTATAAATCCTTAATTATTAAAAAGGGATTTTTCTATAATTTAAATAATGGGGAAATACATATAAAGTTAAATAAAGCATTGCATTACTTTTGCATAATCATTTTGCTTCTTTAAATATTGTCCTTACCGGGCAATAATGATGTTTTTGTAGACATAGAAGCTCAAGGTCTAGTGCAAGCATCAGACTTCACTACCTTGCCATCACAAGGCAATTTCATCACTTGCTCATGTCCTTTGAAGAGTCTTTATCAAAGTATTTGCGAATTGTGTGTTATCATCTATATTATTGAAAAAGAAAACATTATTTTCTCAAGATACTAAATCATTAGATATCATCCTAAGTGATGATATGATGAAGCAATAGAACTTAGGTTTCTAATTGCAATAACGATGGACAATTAGGGATTAATAACCCATGACATCAGTGATTCTAGCGCCGTATATTACGCGTTAACCATGAGATTTGGAATGGGACGGAGAAGTCAGTTGTATCTTTTCCTCTTGTATGGAGGCAAGACGACCTTAATGTGACATTGTGATTCCTTGTGCGGATCCAACATATGGGTGGGCACCCTTACGCCCCACACTTTTGGTGTCTAGATTATCTATGAATGGTGTTTAGGGATATAGTCCATGTAAATGGTACTATTAGCATCACCAGTCATAGAGTCTTGAACTCATCGTGGTTTTAGACGCCGAAAGGGGGATTAACGAAGGTGAGCCAGCCCTGAAGGATCGTGCAGACATATGAGGTCACGGAGAGGGCGGTGATTGGCTTGGACCAACTACTAGGCCCCACATCATGGAATTGTGGACGGGAAAGTACGTCCGTTGTGCAACAAGGAGTTGATCTCTCATGGGTAAAGTAACACACCTCTGCAGAGTGTAAGAATTGTAACTTGTTACTCCTTGTTCCGGGAAGGATCTATGAATGCGGCAGGAAAGGAACTCCATGAAAGTTCTGGTCATCCTGTGAAGGCTGATGCTCATAGATTTTTATAATAAAATCAACCTTTGAAGAAAGATTTACGAAAATTGCATAGTGCCAAAGACTGATAGTCCGAGGTGGTAGATAGAGCATCAAACTTCCTACCTTACATATAATGAATTTGCTGGGTAACGCTGTTACTCATCCTTTCCTTTGAATCCTTTCTTAGACTCTGAGAATCCCAAAGATACTCCAATGTATGCATCTGAGAGTAAAAAGGAGGTCTTCTATGAAGAGCCCAACCTGTATGGAGCCGTAGAAGGGTAGTAATAAGACATCGTCTACGGAGGAGAGTTCCAAGAGTCCGAATAATTACTATAGTTCTAGTAACCACTTGATCCGAGCAACATGAACAATATATATCAATAAGTTGTTGAGCTCAATTTGGAGTTTAAGTTTTAAATTTGAAACTTCCGCTAAAACACTAATATTTTGGATTGTATGTTGAATCTTTTGGAAGTCTTGAACTTCCGGTATTGTAATAATAATAACGTGTGTATGTTTGTAAAATGGACCCGCAATGTTTCTGTTGTACCACTCTAAGGGATGTGATATTTACGGAACGGTGTTCTGTGGATGTCATGTCAACGACTATAGTGTACTACACATGAAGTGGTATGCTGGGTCACCGCAATTGGTATCAGAGCAAATTGCTTTGACCTTAGGTTGGAAACCTAGTAAGGGTATTACCTATAGGAGGGTGTAGCAACGATAAAGAATTCTCTAAAAGAAATATAATGGGTATTCAAATGAGAATATTCCGTTATATGTTTTAGTGTGATAATTCTTTGTTATGATGCAATATATTTTTGGTTACTAATAAAAAATTATTTTCCTGGTATACAGAGCTATGACACCAAAGTTTCCAAAACAGACTTTGGTAAGGAAAGAGGAGACTCTTGATGATTATCAAGGATCATTCACAGATCAACTGTAGCATCCCAATTGTCTAACAATTGCAATGCTACTAGCCTAGTCTATATAAATGCTACTTCCTACATATAATTGTTGCATCATAATTATATCATGCTCATGTCATCATGCACCTTGCATTTGAGCATCATATAAAACCCTTTCTGTTTTGGTTCTTCTCTCATATGCATTGTAAATTGTATTTGCCTCTTGATATTGTATTTGGTTATTGATATATTGTGTAAATGCCCAAGTTGAGTTGGGGGCATATCTTTTATTCAACTCCATCACCTTTCCTTGTCACCACCTTATAATTCCACCATCCAACTAAATATGAGCTTTGCACTTTATTTGGGTTTTACCTCTAGCTCATGTGGGTGGGGATGGATCCAATTCTATTTCCACATGCTCTCATATTAGCATCATGTTGTTTTCACATTATTGATATGTGGAGCCACCTTTGCATGCATTATGAGTAATGCTCCTTTTTCCTAGCTTTCATATGGATTATTATGGATTTATGCTCATGTTGGGATATTTTTGGGACTATCAGACATCTAGTGGAATATACACACTAGCAAGTCCCAATTATAATCATGTATGATCATCTCCATCTAATCCCCTTGGAACTTTCCTTTAAATTCTTTTGCTTGGCCTTACTCCACATTTTGGGTAATGCATAGGAATAATGCCATGATTATTATTTTTGTTTTCACAAGAATTTAACCAAGGCATTTATTAGTTTTGCATGGGCCATGCAAGAGTACCACCACTTTAGCCATTTGTTTTCTCTCTTGGTTTAGATGGGTTTTCTCTTTATGGGGCCATATCCATCCATCACCTTTATTCCTCTCTACACTCCTTTTGTTGGATTTTGTTTGAGCTTGCTATAAACCCTACCACCATCTACCCTAACCCTAAACCAAACCTAACCCGAGCCCCATCTACCCTAGCCCGAGCTACCCTTCCCCTCTCTCTCTCTCTAGCTCTCTCTCCCTGCCACAGCAGCCCACCCCGAGCTCTCCTCACCGTCCCCACCTGGTAGCCCCTGCCCCTGCCGTCCAGCTCGAGCACGTGAGAGGAGGTGGAGAAAAGGTGGTCGAGACCACCTTTTTCCTCTACCTGTGCCCCCACGCCATCTACCCCTCCCTCTCGTTCCTATCTACTCCCTCTCCCTCTGCTATCTACCTCCCTCTCCCGCCTCCTCTGGCCTCGCCTAGATCTGTCCCGAGCCAGCCTCCCCTCCTCCTTCCTCCTCTCCGACCACCAACGGCCGACGACGATCACCGCCAGCACCGCGTCGCCCCGTCGATCCAGTCGGTGAGCACGTCATGGGGGTGACCGAAGGGACCGAGGAGTACCTCTGCTTCAGCCTGGACCCCGCCCGCAAGGAGGAGAAGGCCTGTACACCGCTGCACACCATCGACACCGAACCAAAACCCTAGCTCCGGGCGCGTCTACGTCGCCGTCGCCCTTCTGCCCCCTGGCCCAATCCAAGCCCTCCGACGACTTCACGGTGAGCCTTTCTCCCTCCCTGACATGATCCACCTCGCTGTCGTCGCCTGTGCTCGCTGGTCAAATCGTCGAATAGCCTCGGTGCGCGGCGGCCGACGTCATTCCCTCGTTGCTACGCCGTGCAGCGACATAGCTAGCATGCGTCCGCTCCTCTGTCACCATCCCGTAGCCAGCCGCGCTGGTCAGCCTCAGTAGCATGCCCGCGACACTGGTTCGATCCCAAGCGCTCTGCGGCGGACACCGATCGGTCGATCGCAGAAGAACAACAAAGCCTGGCGTCCTTTTGCACTTACCACCCCTAGTTTAGTTTTACACTCAACCCGCTCCTCGCTAGCCCCACTCAAATACCACGCCGGCGTTCTGAAAACCCCGATTTTCCCGTCGAACCCGCACTCCCCCGGATCCACCACGTGTCGCCATCACCGGCGTGCCATGGACCCTCACCCACCACCAATTGCCCGCATGGGCTAGCCCATTCATGGAGAAAGGTTTCTCTGCATCGTTTTTCCGCCAGGTCCGCACGGGCCCACTTGTCACTGTCTGTGGCTAGCTCTGTGTGAGTAGCAAACGGTTTTTCCGTTTTCTGTTTTGAATTAAACTTTTCAAATTTGTTTTAAATTCAAACTCAAATCTGTTTTCAAATATCTTTTAAAATGTAATTCCAAATTCAACATGTAATATATGTTTTTGAATCAGAAAAATGTGAGGATTTCAAATATGCCCTTTAAAATATATTTTGGACACTTTAATTTTCGAGTTGATTAAAATTACAATAAAATGCCCTTTTTCTTAATTAATTAATAACTTTTGTTTTATAACTCCAAATTTGACAAATGATATGTCTAAATATGCATTCCATGTTCTGTTTTACAGCATGCATCATATAAATATAAAGTATACAACAACTTATTGGAATATAAAAATGTGACCAACACTCAATAAAAGGCTTTATTCTTGTATTCCACAGCTCACCCATGCCATGCTACATTATTGCCATGAAAATTGTGCATCATTCATCATGGCATGATTGTTTGCTTGTCGCATTATATTCCTATGCTTGTGCACTTTATTTATGTTGGCCCTTGTTTGTTTGGTTTTCTTCGAATAGACGCTGAGCAGGGGATATATCAAGAAACCTGTGAGTACTGCATCCTTCTCTCGCTTCAAGAGCCGCTGTGCAAGCACTACCACATGCTTGCATACATATAGCATCTATTGCCTCTATCTTATTCTTGCATCATCAGTCGCGATTGCATTAAATTGAATCCCAAATCGCATAGCCTTTACTTTTAAACCCCACCAAGCTTGTTCATCCATCCCATGAGCCAACTACAGGAGTTGTTTGAGCCATGCAGTCGAGAACAAAGATGTAGGGTATGTGAGTGTCGATGGATAACGAGGTACCTAAACAACTTAACCGAGTAGTATGGGATAACTAATGAAAGTGGCACCGATGAGCAATATCTGCTATTTGGTTTTCATGCTCACTTGTGTCCGAGGACCCAGTACTTGATTCTGCCTTGAATATTCGCTATCCACATCCGGAGGCTTATGGGACCCCTGAGCGAGCTTGATTCATTCTTATTTCTTGGGGCCACAAACTAGTTTGAGGTTTTATTTACCATCATGTACTTATGCCATGCTTTTTGCTTTATTTAAAATCGTGCAGGTCTTTGTCTTGCTTAGGATCGGGACACGATTTCGCGGTATCGACAAGCCCACCACACTTTCGGTTCCCGATCGTTGGCCCACCCAAACCTTGAGTCCGTCTCGAGCCGGCCGCTTCGTTATGGGTATATACTTAATGGGTGGCCTCAAATATTTCGAATCTTGTGATTGCTTTGTCGTGAAAGCCTCGTTGGGTTTTGATTTGGTTTTTCCGAGGTTGATCGAGTGTGTGTTGCTATTTGTGCACCCTAGGTAAACTTTCAAAGCCGTGTCCGTTATGGACGACTTGGAGCACGTTCTCGATCATAGACAAGTATAACTAAAGTACCGCTTTTAATTTGACTAAATCGACTAGTAAATAGTGCAACACTCATGGAATGGATAATAAAACCCAAGCGGATGGGGGTGTTCGTCGCTTCCTCGTTGGTAGCGAGGAGGATGGATCATTAATATTACCGTTATAATCATTTGTTATTAATTCACGGACATCCGTCTATCTTTGGTTAGGCGGATGGTTAGCAGTATCTATAGAACCGATAGGTATTATCTTTTGCTGCAATTCGTCACCCTGTTGTGTCCCTTTAGAGGCATAGACTTGCTGAGTACCCTAGGGTCTCACACGATAAATTATTTGATTCGGATGAGCAGGTACACTCACAAGATGGATCTTGGGTGGAGGAGGCAGACGATGTGCAACGATCATTCGTAGAGATTAGGAACGGGGATCCGTGAGATCTGTGGGCGGGATGTGTTTATTTATGGGGCATCTTATGCCGATTTGCTTCTTATCCGTACTCGGATCTTGTTTTGCCGCTTCCGCCTGATACTCTGATGTTTGATGTATGAGGAGATATCCTAAACTATTATATCTATCTAGGATATTTGGATCTTGCCGTATGGCGTTGCAATATCTCTATTTCTTTTAAATGGAATGGCTCTGAGGACTGTTGTATGGTGGCTTGCATACATACTCATTTGTGTATGTAGTTGATCCCTTCACCGATTCGCCGCCCGTTCTTGTCCCGATGTTTGGAAATGGTTAGGACGGTTTAAAGGTCTACTGTGAGTGGCATTTGGGCCCCACTGCATTATTTTAACCATTTCGCTCATCCAGCTTGTAACTAGGAGCGTAATTCACCGAGGTAGTTACAATTGGTATCGAGCCATCCCGCCTTCGTGGTCTCGACCAAATGGTCGTTGTCGGTCTAGCAAATATTTTTGGTAGCTATGTATACTAGGGAAAACAAACGTGAGAGTAGGATCTGCTTCCACTTTTCTTCTTACCCACCCACCACCCTTTTCTCGTAAGGAAGTGTAACGTTTCAATCCTCTTCTTAAAATTCAAACTAGGATTCACGTTCGGGTTTCAGTACCATAGAATGTGTGTGTGTAATTCCTTGTCTATCTGTTGCATCCAACATGTTATCTTTATCGCCTTTGGTTATCAACTGCTGATACATTCCATCTTGATAGGCTTTTGAATACGTAGCGATCTATCGACTCCTTGTTAACCGTGCCATCTTCTTAAGGGTGTCCTTCCTTCTAGCAACTCCACATTACGTGAAACCATCAGGTTGCTAATCGCTACGATAAGTGTTTTTGCATCTATTGGTATTTTAATGAAAAATGCGGAAAATTTTCTTTGATACATCGTGCTTCCACACTTTTCGTCGTGTGAAACATTATCTATCTCCTTTATCGGCATGTCCATGCTAACTCATTCTTTGTCACCGGCGCTTAATCTTAGAGTTTCATTTCATCTCCAATTCTCTTGGGCTAATTACATAACATGTCGATCCGATCTTTGGTGATCGTAATTTGGTTCTCGATAGCTATATGACACTTATCTTGAGTGGAATATGGAAAATGCAATCACCACTATCCTCCAAATGGTGACGGTTATCTCCGTGATTTTGAGTACACATGATCATATCTATGCATTTTCCAAGCATATTTGGCAATCGAGTTTCTCCAAGCACTACGGCGGTCTATCCTCATCCATCATCGCACATCCTTTTGAACCCCATATCGCACAATTCTCACGGATACGAGGGAATTGCATCTTTTAAATCTCGATAGCTTTGCTTAAGGTATGAGCTATCATCGGATCTTATCCAAGATCTCTTTATCTTTGTAACGTGCTCCGATCGACAATGTGAACGGTGACATCTCTTTTCTTCAAGGACCGTTAACCTATTACGTAGCATCTTCTTCAACAGAATCCTTACCGTAGCGTTGATCTTTCAAAGAGCGTTGAGCTCGAAGTGTTTCGAGCATTTGTTCGTTCTCCACCTCTTGAACTTGGTATTCAGGAATATCCCGTTAATCCACGGTGGTATATGTTGATAATATGCTTGCCTATTCGATATCTATGGAAGGACACGGAAGATCATCTGTCTCTTTCTCTCGAGCTTGAGCAGCCTTTGTGTGCAAAGTCTCAAAGTGAGAATTCGACTTTTGAAGTCACATATCTCGACCACGTATACGCTAAATACATTACTTCAACTCGAATCGCAAGTCCATTGTTAATTCCATCCTCCATCTTCAACCAATCCGAGTTGTTCCTTGTTGGCGAGTTATCATCGTCGTTCATGGAAGATTTCCTCAAGGCTGCTAAATCTCTCAATCTTTTCAAGAACAACATGGAGTTCTTTCCACCTCCATCTCGTTAAGTAATCTCTTGAAACCCTCTATCTGTCTATGCTCAATCCACGGAGGCCATGAAGACCTTCGGATCTTGTATTCCTTACATTCAAGTGGTGCTATCTTTTTCTATATCTGTGAAATTTTGCAGTTGTCTCCGTGATCTTCCTTTATATCTTTCCGGTGGCTTGGTACTTCCGACTTGACGACAACATCATCATCTTTATCTATCTATGAATCCGGCGAATCGTTTGCATCTATCCTTGTTTTCTAACGGAGTTCTATGAGTTTCTGCCAACACCTTCAGTCTGTTTCGGTAGTTGGGTTGCATGATTTTCTTATTCATGTGCGGAGTAATGCTTTGAGTGCGGGATGGAGTAGCTAACATACCACTACTCTTATCATTCGCTCTTGTACATTGAATTGGTGAATTAATGTGATTTCACTCATTCCACGGAAGTTAGAAGTGGCCTTTATCCCTTGATACTTTTACTTCCGTCCTTGTTTTTCCGGAGTGCTCTTTCGAAGAAAGTAATCAATAATCTCTTGTTGGTGATATCACCCTTTCTACACGGAGAAAAATCCTCAATTATCTGGTGGAAACAAACGCAAACCTTTTTCTATCCTCGTCTTTCTACCGATGCTCGATATCCCCAAACAAGATTAAAGGAAACTATCTCTCTTTGTTTCATCAATTCTTTTTCTGTGGTAAAGCCAATTATGGTTGATGCCATCAGCCGCAAATCTATTGCGTTAGCCTCTAGGCTAAGAAAGCAATAAGTATCTCTACAATAAACTCGGATCCTCCATATTCTTTGCTTCTCGGATTCCACCATGATCCGGCTTCACATCCATCTCTGGAAGTTATATCTGCGCACCTAAATTGCGTGATCCTTGGTTCTTACCGCAATAAGAATCTAATCCGACGATGTCTAACTAAATCTTTCTGTTGTTATCAAGGGACTCTATTGTTTGAAGGCAATATTGTTTCGAACTTCTTTTCTCAAATCCGAGAGAAGATACGATGCTATTGTAATAGTGGTTCAAAACCTCCAATCAAGCTCCTTTCTTCGTGAGACAAAGATTCATCCTCTCTATGTCGGTAAATCTTTAATCCTAATGGTGTGTCTTTCTTTATCCATGATACATCATCTTCTCCTTTTCTTTCACAAGTGGTTATATTCTTTTATCATGATTCTTGGGAAAACCGGAGCTATGCCCATCCTATCCTTCTTGTCTCACGACAATCCTTCAACTCTTCTAACCCGTTGTTTCTCAAGCAAAACGCTAGACTCGCAACAAGTCTAGAAAGTTTTGCAAGGTGTAGTGGTCGCACCATTCCGTTGTTCATCAACTTGGGAACGTGAGGGTCACCTTCGTTCGGACACCCGCCTCTCCTTGTGTTGTTTTCTTTTTCCTAGGAATCTCGGGGCGAGATTCTTGTTTAGTGGGGGAGAGTTGTAGCATCCCAATTGTCTAACAATTGCAATGCTACTAGCCTAGTATATATAAATGCTACTTCCTACATATAATTGTTGCATCATAATTATATCATGCTCATGTCATCATGCCACCTTGCATTTGAGCATCATATAAAACCTTTTCTGTTTTGGTTCTTCTCTCATATGCATTGTAAATTGTATTTGCCTCTTGATATTGTATTTGGTTATTGATATATTGTGTAAATGCCCAAGTTGAGTTGGGGGCATATCTTTTATTCAACTCCATCACCTTTCCTTGTCACCACCTTATAATTCCACCATCCAACTAAATATGAGCTTTGCACTTTATTTGGGTTTTACCTCTAGCTCATGTGGGTGGGGATGGATCCAATTCTATTTCCACATGCTCTCATATTAGCATCATGTTGTTTTCACATTATTGATATGTGGAGCCACCTTTGCATGCATTATGAGTAGTGCTCCTTTTTCCTAGCTTTCATATGGATTATTATGGATTTATGCTCATGTTGGGATATTTTTGGGACTATCAGACATCTAGTGGAATATACACACTAGCAAGTCCCAATTATAATCATGTATGATCATCTCCATCTACTCCACTTGGAACTTTCCTTTAAATTCTTTTGCTTGGCCTTACTCCACATTTTGGGTAATGCATAGGAATAATGCCATGATTATTATTTTTGTTTTCACAAGAATTTAACCAAGGCATTTATTAGTTTTGCATGGGCCATGCAAGAGTACCACCACTTTAGCCATTTGTTTTCTCTCTTGGTTTAGATGGGTTTTCTCTTTATGGGGCCATATCCATCCATCACCTTTATTCCTCTCTACACCTTTGTTGGATTTTGTTTGAGCTTGCTATAACCCTACCACCATCTACCTAACCCTAAACCAAACCTAACCCGAGCCCCATCTACCCTAGCCCGAGCTACCCTCCCTCTCTCTCTCTAGCTCTCTCCCGCCACAGCCCACCTGAGCTCTCCTCACCGTCCCCACTGTAGCCCTTGCCCTGTCCGGCTCGAGCACGTGAGAGGAGGTGGAGAAAAGGTGGCCGAGACCACCTTTTTCCTCTACCCGTGCCCCCACGCCACCCCTCCCTCCCTCGTTCCTATCTACTCCCTCCTCTGCTATCTACCTCCTCTCCCGCCTCCTCTAGCCTCGCCAGATCTGTCCCGCCAGCCTCCCTCTTCCTTCCTCCTCTCGACCACCACCGACGTGGCGATCACCGCCAAAAGCGTCGCCCGTCGATCCGTCGGTGAGCACGTCGTGGGGTGACGAAGGGACCGAGGAGTACCTCTGCAGCCTAGACCCCCACTTGAGGAGGAGAAGGCACCGCACGCACACCATCGACACCGAGCCAAAACCCTAGCTCGGGTGCGTCTGCGTCGCCTCTTCGCCCCTGGCCCGATCCAAGCCCTCCACGACTTCGCGGTGAGCCTTTCTCCTCCCTCGACATGATCCGCCTCATCGTTGCCGCTCGCCCGGTCAAATCGTCGCCTGCAAGCGATGTGGCGGCGTTCCCTCGTTGTTTCGCCGCATAGCCATAGCTAGCTGCGTCCGCCCTCTGTCACCACCCGTAGCCCCCCGGGCCACAGACGCTCACGGACTCGATGCCCATGGCAAGGCCTGCAGCACAGGCGACACCGATCGGTCGATCGCAGAGAAGAACAACAGTACCCGTGGCGTCCTTTTTGCACTTACCCCCCCTAGTTTTTACTCGCCACCGGCCTCGCTAGCCCCATCCGCCCACGCTGCGTTCTGAAACCCCCGGCTTTTCGTTCGCAACCCAGACTCCCGGATCCACCACGTGTCGCCCTGGCCTTGGCCAAGTGGACCCTCAGCCCCACCGGCCCCACCTGTCAGCCGCATGGGCTAGCCCAGCTCGCGGGGAGAAAGGTTTCTCTGCGTCGTTTTTCCGCCAGGTCAGCACGGGCCCACTTGTCACTGTCTGTGGCTAACTCTGTGTGAGTAGCAAAAGGTTTTTCCGTTTTCTGTTTTGAATTAAACTTTTCAAATTTGTTTTAAATTCAAACTCAAATCTGTTTTCAAATATCTTTTAAAATGTAATTCCAAATTCAACATGTAATATATGTTTTTGAATCAGAAAAATGTGAGGATTTCAAATATGCCCTTTAAAATATATTTTGGACACTTTAATTTTCGAGTTGATTAAAATTACAATAAAATGCCCTTTTTCTTAATTAATTAATAACTTTTGTTTTATAACTCCAAATTTGACAAATGATATGTCTAAATCGATCAGCTCGACGAGACCTTTCTGTTTATGCATTCCATGTTCTGTTTTGCAGCATGCATGATATAAATATAAAGTATACAGCAACTTATTGGAGTATAAAAATGTGACCAACACTTAATAAAAGGCTTTATTCTTGTATTCCACAGCTCAACCATGCCATGCTACATTATTGCCATGCAAATTGTGCATCATTCATCATGGCATGATTGTTTGCTTGTCGCATTATATTCCTATGCTTGTGCACTTTATTTATGTTGGCCCTTGTTTGTTTGGTTCTTCTTCGAATAGACGCTGAGCAGGGGATATATCAAGAAACCCAGGAGCACTACCCAGATCCTTCTCTCGCTTCAATCGAGCTGCCAAAAGCACTACCACATGCTTGCATACATACGATACCTATTGCCTCTATCTTATTCTTGCATCATCGAGTCGCGATTGCATTAAACTGAATCCCAAATCTTGCATAGCCTTTACTTTTAAACCCCAAAGCTTGTTCCTCCATCCCATGAGCCGTTACTACAGGAGTTGTTTGAGCCATGCGAGTCGTGAAACAACATGTGTAGGGTATGTGAGTGTCTCGATGGATAACGAGGTACCTAAACAACTTAACTCGAGTAGTATGGGATAACTAATGAAAGTGGCACCGGTGAGCAATATCGCTATTTGGTTTTCATGCTCACTTGTGTCCTGAGGACCCAGTACTTGATTCCTGTTCCTTGAATATTCGCTATCCATATCCGGAGGCTTATGGGACCCCCGAGCTTGATTCATTCTTATTTCTTGGGGCCACAAACTAGTTTGAGGTTTTATTTACCATCATGTACTTATGCCATGCTTTCTTGCTCTATTTAAAATTGTGCAGTCACTGCATCTTGCTTAGGATCGGGACACGATTTCGTGGTATCGACAAGCCCCACACTTTCGGTTCCCGTTTACAACCGTCCACCCAAACCTTGAGTCCGTCTCGAGCCGCCAACGTTGCGGGTATACTTAATGGGGTGGCCCCCTGAAATATTTCTGAATCTTGTGATTGCTTTGTCGTGAAAGCCTCGTTGGGTTTTGATTTGGTTTTTCCGAGGTTGATCGAGTGTGTTGCTATTTGTGCACCTGCAGGTAAAACTTTCAAAGCCGTGTCCATGGTTATGGACGACTTGGAGCACGGTTTCGATCATAGACAAGTATAACTAAAGTACCGCTTTTAATTTGACTAAGTAACCGACTAGTAAATAGTGCAACACTCATGGAATGGATAATAAAACTGCCAACGGATGGGGGTGTTATAAGCTTCCTCGTTGGTAGAGCGAGAGGAGGATGGATCATTAATATTACCGTTATAAGCTGTTGTTATTAATTCACGGACATCTGTCTATCTTTGGTTAGGCGGATGGTTAGCAGTATCTATAGAACTGATAGGTATTATCTTTTGCTGCAATTCGTCACCCGGTTGTGTCCCTTTAGAGGCATAAAGACTTCGAAAACCCTAGGGTCTCACACGAGAAATTATTTGATTCGGATGAACAGTACACTCACAAGATGGATCTGGGTGGAGGAGACGGACGATGGGCAACGATCATTCGTGTAGAGATTCCGAACGGGATCCGTGAGATCTGTGGGGATGTGTTTATTTATGGGGCATCTTATGCCGATTTGCTTCTTATCCGTACTCGGATCTTGTTTGCCGCTCACTTTGATACTCTGATGTTTGATGTATGAGGAGATATCCTAAACTATTATATCTATCTAGGATATTTGGATCTTGCCGTATGGCGTTGCAATATCTCTATTTCTTTTAAATGGAATGGCTCTGAGGACTGTTGTATGGTGGCTTGCATACATACTCATTTGTGTATGTAGTTGATCCCTTCGCCGACACGCCCGTTCTTGTCCCGATGTTTGGAAATGGTTAGGACAGCCGAAAGGTCTACCTGTGAGTGGCATTTGGGCCCCACCGTACTATTTTAACCATTTCCGCTCATCCAGGCTTGTAACTAGGAGCGTAATTCACCGAGGTAGTTACATCAACTTCGTCAACTTTTAAAGATTTTTAGTTGTCCAACTAGAATTCCAGTGAACACTATAAATTACCATGATGGCCGGATGTTATCCAAGTATCGTGTGAGTATCCAACTTCCATAGGAGCTTGGATTTTATCACGATCTACCTATAGGTGAAGGTTGGAGTCACTTAGCAGCATATCATGTTGCCGTTATGGAGGCGATAGCTAATATCCGGGAGCATAAAGCCAAGGAGTTAGAAGGTAGCACATTTTCTATGATACCTCATGATTCTATAGACTCGGAGCCTATACCGGATCATCTTACTTTGGTTAAGAAGCATCTTAAGTTAGCTTCCAAGTTTAAGGATAGATACCGAACACTCTTTGCGTCTTTTTATAAGACACAGCAAGTGATTGTCGAAGATAAAAATGACATGTTAGAGGATCTAACTAATCCGGAAAGGAGGAAGCGGTTAGCATTCCAGTTAGAGAAGGAAGCAAGTAGTAGTGCAACACCTATCTTTAAGGATATACCTATAGATCCTGAATCTTTTATACCTCCTTATTCACCAAGGCCTGAACCTATACATGATCCTACTATGGATACGAGGTATGCAGTACCACAGGTTCGAGAGGAAGGTTCTAATTGAACTTCTGTTGAGAATTACGATGGTTGGAGAAGGGATCATATGAAGGATCTCATGAACACTAGATGCCCACAGATGGTTCTGAGAGAAATGTTGGACAATCTAGCTGGATGGGTGCAAGAATTAACCCTAGTAACAGTAGTAGAAATGCCATGTCAATAGATAATCAGGATGAAGAAGAATATCCTGAGGAGAGAGTGTTTGAATCATCAACATTTTCTCAAAACCCAGGGAATATAAATTATCCGGTGTTTAACTATGTTGCCCAAAGTAACACTTGGGGATCAGCAGGATCTGCGTATCCTATTGACAACTCAAGGAATGAAGCTCAGGAGATGCAGGCATGAGATAATGTTGAATATGTTTCTGAAGACTTTTCAGCTGAGCTGGAGGGAGTCAATGCGCTCAGGTTGAGTAATAACTCAAGTCCTGACACTTCAGATACTGAGTATGTTCCTTCTGGAAGGCCATTTGTTCCACAAACTGTGCGATGAACAACACGTTATCACGGTTGGACTTCAGGCATGTATGATGAGCGTAGTTACTACTAGAAGTAGGCAATTATTTAGAGGTATCAATTACCGTGTATTGTACTCCAAGAAATAAGGTAGTGTTGTAATATACCAACCTGGTTTATGTTGTAATGACTTTGTATTATTACGATATTATGTATAATATGTGAAATGCATATTTGGATTTTCTTTGGATCTTCATTGTGTGATGACTAGTTCTGTGCGTAAAGTCGAGCTCAGAACACATGTGCATGATGTAATTATGAGTATTCGCTTTATGTTCCAGGACTAGAGGGTCATGGATATGGGTGTAGAAACCGAAGCTGAACAACAGCGGATGGAACGTGAGGCCAAGGAGAAGGCCGATGCTGATGCAGCAAATCAGGGAGCATTACCACCACCACCAATGAGGCAGTTAATGGAGCAGAACTTTATGCAGTGTATGCAAATGATGCAAGAGACCTAGAACAAGTTCATGGAGGAGTTACTGGGACGAGAAAATTAGAGGGCACCTGAAGGTGGAGGAGTGAGTCTATCTGACTTCCAGAATACAAGGCTGTTACCTTTTGCATCAGCTCCTGAACCAATGGATACAGAAGATTGGCTAGCAGATACAGAAAGAAAGCTGAAGACTGTAGGTTGCAATGAGGAGGAGAAATTGAGGTATGCAACTCATTTTCTCACTGGATCTGCAACATCTTGGTGGGAGAATCAGTTGGCCATGCAACAACCAGGAAGAGAGTACACTTGGGAAGAGTTTAAACATAGATTCTGTGAATATCATGTTCTGGAGAGTGTTATGGAGTTGAAGCGGAGATAATTTGAGGAGCTGCAACAAGGATATACTAGTGTTATGAAGTATATCTGGGAGTTTAGTCAACTATCTCGTTATGCTGAGGAAGAAGTTAATACGGAGGAAAAGAGGAAGAAGTGTTTCCTGTGTGGATTAAACCCATTTGTGAGGATGCAGTTGAGGTTGGCTAATAAGCAAACTTATCAGCATTTGCTAGATGCAGCTATTACCTTCGAATATGACTACAAGAATGTCCAAGAGGATAGAAGGAAGAGAGCTAAGAAGGAAACCAAGAGGATACAAGCAAGCAAGCCTAAGCCCAATCTAGAACTCAAACCAAGAAATAAGCCCTATAACAACAACAATTCCAATCGGAGTGCAAATCCAAATGTAAAGAATATTATATGCCACAATTGCAAACTCCCAGGGCATATGAGTAGGGATTGCCCGAAACCAGTAATTGTATGCCATGCTTGTGGTCAGAGAGGTCACATCAAGCCCAATTGTCCAAGAAAACCACAAGGAGGTTTGCTAGTTCGAGATGGAAGGCAAGCCAGTGGAGGAAATGGACAGCCCAATAAGGGAGGAAATAATGACAAGAACAACAATGGCAAGAAGAACAGACCTACCGGGAAGCTGAACTGTGCAACCCTCAAGGAGGTGGATAATTCGGAGCATGCAGTGATAGGTACGCTCAATATCCTTCCCAATCCCGGCAAAGTTCTATTTGATACTGGTGCAACTACTTCATTCATTTCTGAAGAATTCTGTGATAAGTTCGGGATTAGAAGGGCAATGTTAGAAAGTCCTATGACCATAGTTACGGTAGGGGGAATGTGATTGTACGCCACATTAAACAAGATCAGGTTATCTCGATCTGTGGTTGTACATACTTTGCAGATCTTTATGTGATTCCTTTGAAGGGAATTGCAGTAGTGCTGGGGATGGACTGGATGATGGAACATGGAGCTTACATAAATTGTGAGGAGAAAACTGTCTCAATAAAAACTCCAAGTGGAGCAAGGATAGTTTACCAAGCAGATAAGCACAGTCATATCATGGTGGATCTGCAGTTGAACTCAATGAAAGAGGTCAAATTGGAAGATATTCCTATAGTAATTGAATCTCAAGATGTTTTTCTTGCAGAGCTACCGGGAATGCCACCAGATCGGGAGATAGAGTTCACTATTGATCTAATTCCTGGTACAACACCAATAGCTCAAGCACCATATAAGATGGGACCAAAAGAATTAAAAGAACTCAAAGAGCAAATTGATGAGTTAGCCAGAAAAGGGTTTATCCAGGAAAGTGTATCTCCATGGGGAACACCAGTAATCTTTGTGGATAAGAGGGATGGTGGAAGAAGGATGTGTGGAGATTATAGAAATCTAAACAACGTTACTATAAAAAATAAGTATCCTTTACCAAGAATTCAAGATTTATTTGATCAAGTGAAAGGAGTTGGAGTATTTTCAAAGATCGACCTAAGATCTGGATACCATCAAATAAACATCAAGCCTTAGGATGTTCCCAAGACAACATTTGTCTCAAGATATGAACACCATGAGTATCTGGTAGTACCATTTGGTTTGACCAATGCACCAGCAATATTCATGAATCTAATGAACAAAATATTCATGCCATATTTGGATAAGTTCGTCATAGTCTTTATTGATGATATTCTGATATATTCCAAGGATAAGGAAGAGCATGCTGATCATTTGAGAATAGCATTGCAGACTCTAAGGGAACATAAACTTTATGCTAAGTTCAGTAAGTGTGAATTTTGGCTAGATGAGGTAGAATTCCTCGACCATGTGATCAGTGAAGATGGAATTGTTGTAAATCCATCTAAGGTTCAGTCAATACTAGAGTGGACTGCACCAACCAATGTGAGGCAAATTCGAGGTTTCTTAGGAATGGCTGGTTATTATTGGAGATTCATTGAAGGTTTATCCAAAATATCTGGACCAATGACCAAATTGTTAAGAAATAATACACCATTCAATTGGGATGAGAAGTGTGAAGCAAGTTTTCAGGAGTTGAAGACTAGGTTAACCATAGCTCCAATCTTAGCATATCCTGAAACAGGGAAGGACTTCACAGTATACTGTGATGCATCTAAATAAGGTTTGGGTTGTGTGTTAATGCAAGATCAGAAAGTGATTGCTTATGGTTCAAGACAACTGAAACCACATGAAGTCAATTATCCAACTCATGATTTAGAGTTAGCAGCAGTAGTCTTTGCGCTGAAAGGATGGAGGCATTTTCTTTATGGAGCCAGATGTGAGTTATACACTGACCATAAAAGTCTTAAATATTTCTTCACCCAAAAGGAGTTAAATATGAGGAAGAAGTGTTGGTTGTAACTAATCAAAGATTATGATTTAACAATCAACTATACTCCAGGGAAAGCAAATGTTGTAGCTGATGCTTTAAGCAGAAAGAGTGCAGACATTCAGCCTAGCAATCGGGAGGTACCAAAAGAGTTACAAATGGACTTGGAAAGATTAGAACTTCAATTCATCCGAACAGAGGTTCTTGGAGGATTAGCTACTATGTAGATAGTTGCAGAGCAGGACAGTGATCTTAAGCACGGAATTTTTAGACATCAAGCAGAAGATCCTTTCAGTGCTGAGGAAATTCCGAGGATATATCAAGGGCAAAAATCAGTTTGCCTTGGGGATTATGAGTCTTTATGGTTTCAAGATCGTGTTTGTGTTCCAGATGTGACTGAGATTCGTGATGTCATACTTAGAGAAGCACATGAAACACCATATTCTATATATCCAGGAAGTACTAAGATGTATATGGATTTGAAAGAACTATTCTGGTGGAATAACACGAAAAGGGACATTGCTAAATATGTATCAGAATGCCATACTTGCCAAAGGGTGAAGGCTGAACATCAAACTCCAGCAGGACTGTTACAACCTTTGGAAATTCCCGAATGGAAGTGGGAGGAAATAGGTATGGACTTCATCACAGGATTGCCCATGACACCTAAACGGAAGGATATGATATGTGTAATTGTGGACAGACTCACTAAAAGTGCACATTTTATTCCGGTAAATCAGAAAGATAATGCCGAGAAGTTAGTAGAAGTCTACATCAAAGAGATAGTAAGTAAGCATGGAGTGCCCAAAAAGATCGCAACTGATAGGGGATCAGTGTTTACTTCAGCATTTTGGAAGCAATTGCATGAAGCACTTGGTTCAAAGTTAGATTTTAGCACAGCTTATCATCCAGAGACAGGAGGTCAAACAGAAAGAACAAATCAGATACTAGAATACATGTTAAGAGCTTGTGCATTAGATTTTGGAGGTACATGGGAAGATCATCTACCATTGGCAGAATTTTCCTACAATAATAGCTATCAGAGTAGTCTGAAGGCAGCTCCATACCAAGTTCTGTATGGAAGAAAGTGTAGATCACCAATATGTTGGTATGATCCTGGAAGTAGCAAGGAATTTGTGCCAGACTATGTTCAAGAAAAACAAGATATCATTGATAAGATTAGGGATAGACTAAAAATAGCTCAGAGTAGGCAGAAAAGTTATGCTGATCAAAGTCGAACATCATGGCATCCAGAAGTGGGAGACATGGTATATTTGAAAGTAAGCCCAATGAAAGGGGTGAAAAGATTCGTAGTTAAAGGAAAATTGAGTCCAAGATACATCGGACCATTCAAGATACTGAGTCAAAACATAAGTATAGCTTATGCTTTAGAGTTACCATCAAGATTGGCTCAAGTGCATAATGTTTTCCATGTTTCACAACTTCGTAAATGTTTGAAAGTTCCCAATGATGCAATCACATATCAAGAGATAGAACTACAAGCAGACTTGACCTATGTTGCAAAGCCCTGTAAAATTTTGGAAGAAAACTGGAAAAGGTTGATGAATAGGGCAATCAAGTACTGCAAAGTACAGTAGGAACATCATCCTGAAAGGGAAGCCACTTGGGAGAAAAAAGAGGATTTAAGAAAATCCTATCCAGAACTATTCAGGTACATCTCAACAAACTTTGGGACGAAGTTTAATTTAAGGGGGAAGTCTGTAACATCCCAGCATTTAGGAACCAACGAAGGGTAGATTTAGGAATTTATGATGTTGCATGCATTCATCTGTGAAAATGTGGGTAAATTTTTCGCCAAATAAAAACCTAAAGTGATCAAGGTTTCTTTCATACTTTGAGATTAGGTATAGTCTTGAAGGATGATTGTTATAGACTTTGATATGATCTTTGTGGATTTATGTGTTTTGGGGAATGAAATTTGAATTTAAACTTGAGTGTTGAATTTATAGTTTAAAAGAATTCAAAGTTATATTTGAGTATTATACTTTAATCAAGAGAAGATAATTAGTAACTCGAACTTTAAATAAATAACATAATCAATTAAATGAATATTTATTTATTCCATAAATAAGTTACACCAAGGTAACTTATGTAAATGAGCAACAATTTTTACAATAGTAATTGAATAGAAAAATAATATTTCTTTATTGAATAATGGTACAATCTTTATTACAAAAGAATAAAAATAAAAAGTACAAAAGAATAAATTAAAGATTACAATTGAATCAGAGAGATATTACAAGTGACTATTCCACAAAGAAAAGAAAACCTAAACTAAAGTCTTGATCTTCAAGTCTGGTACCTACAAAATAAACTCAAACAAAAAAAAGAAAGAAGTTATGGTTAAAATTATTTTACTCTCAGAATTGACAATGAAGTGCACTGTTCAAAATTTCATCATTGAGTAATCTTTTAAAGGGGCAAATTTCACCAATATGAAAGAATATATCTTTCAGAATTTTAAGCCATAAGTCAAATAAACAGCAAGGAGGGGAAAGTTTCACCAGCCAAGTAAAAGGTAACTTGATAAAAGTAACTCTCACATTCAGAACATATCCACAAGTTGTGCAGCAGCCACATAGGCAGCACACACACCAAACTGCATGGTGTGTGTGTGCTGTCAGCACCACAGAAATATCTCAATCACACAAAACCCATCAACACAGTCGTGGCAAGCCAACCCACACCACTTTCTTGTTCATACACAGCAAGAACAGCAGCCAACAGCTAAACCAAGCCAAAGCTTAGCAAGATCACACCAATCAAACCCTTAGATCACATCACCAAAATGGTGACATAAGGACGGGGTGGATCAGGTGGATAGCAAGACCAAGATCAAGCCATCAGGACCAGGAGGTGAAGGGCTATATCAAGGACAAGCCAGGAGCTGGAAATACCAGGAGAGCATCAGATCAAGTTAGCACAAGATCAACCACTAGCAACCCCAACATCAAATGATAGTGGTGAGTAAAATAGACACACACACATGATCTTTCTGTCTAAGATTAGACAAGTATTCAAGAATGAATATAGCCAAGAACTAAACCTCTAGGAACATCTCTTCAATAGGAGTAGCACCTTAGAATTTAATCTTATGGATCCATATAAGTTATCAAGCTTACAAGCATCTTTTCCCAACTTTGATTCAAGAAACAGTAGTTGGTATCACTACCAGAACCAATCCATGTGAATCAACAAGATAAAGGTCTAAATCCCTAAACCTCAGACCAACATCATGGATTCTAGGGATGCAAGGAAAGAGAATTCCACTTATATATAATGCCAAGCCAATTTTAAGCTTGAACAAGACCAAACCTAGTAATAGAATCTAATCGTGTGTGCCATACAAGGATGGTGTCACAAGAACAGTTCTGAACTAAGCAGGTTAAGCATCTAATCTTCACAGATACAACCAACCAACTATTAATCATTTTCCTGTTCTTAATCACAGGAATCATAACCAGGAATATTCATATATATATATATATATATATCATCATCACTGTAAGAGACCATTTTGATCTCAAGCTATATATGAATTCTTAAGTCAAAAGTACTAAGAGAGGGACTTCATCACACAACACTCATTGTCATTAACCAAGTAATGACAGTGGTGAGCTATTAAACTACTAGATTTCCCAAGTATTGCTTCCAGGGATCATCAATACATGATCCAATTCATCAAATATTTAATCAACAGAGGGATTTGAACCCTAAGCTGAACCAAGAATCCTAATCAGGATATGACCCTAGCCAGGAATGGCCAGTACCAACATCTAGCATGGGATGGCCTAGTGCAGAGAGCACGAGAGGGAGAGGAACAACTTACCAAAGGTCCTCGCTGAAGAATAGAAGAGGAAGCAGAGAAGGCCGACGAACATGGCGGCATGGGGAGCACCCCAAGAGGGCGCTGTAACCCACACAACGCCACGGCGGCGACCATAGCCACGCCTGGGCGTGACGAGCATCACCATGGCACACGACAGCAGCGGCGGCGTCAGCACCAACGCCAACCCCAAACCCTAGGGTTCGGAACGGCATCGATCTGGCCGCAGGAGAGCTCCTGGTCCAAATAGAATTGGACATGAGGGAAGAGCGGGGCCGACAACCTCATCCTGCACCACGGCAGCGGCCAGGGAGGTCCACGGCGGCGTGAATCCCCGGTGGTGACCCCGCTGACCACGGGGTCGGGGGAGGAGAAGGAGAGAGGTGAGCTCGAGAGAGAGAGAGATAGCGAGTGATGGGCTGGGTTGGGCCAAGAACCCTACGGGGTGTTGTCTTGAATTTTCCCTACTAGGCCACAAGGGCCCAAAAAACCCAAATAGCCAGCCCAAATCATTTAGAGATTGTTTTAATAAATGGAAAAATACCAAAATGCCCCTGAAATTAAATAAATTCTAGAAAATAAAATAAAAATCCAAAAATTATAAATAAAATATTTTTGGATTCATATCCAAATAAATTAAGAAATAAAATTTTAAACATATAATTTTTATTAAGAATTTTGTAATTTAAATATTCCTTATGGAATTTTACAAAATTATTGAAAGATGATAAAAATAAATAAAAATCACTTTCATTATATATTAGTATTATAGTATTTTAGAAAAATACTAAACAAATATTTCATAACAATTTTTGGTATTCAAATAATAATTCTTAAATAAATTTTCAAATCAATAAAATTCAAATAAAAGGAAATAAAATAAAGAGTACAATATTCAATAAATATTAAAAGAATTAATATTTATAAATCCTTAATTATGAAAAAGGGATTTTTCTATAATTTAAATAATGGGGAAAAATACATATAAAGTTAAATAATGCATTACATTACTTTTGCATAATCATTTTGCTTCTTTAAATATTGTCCTTACCGGGCAATAATGATGTTTTTGTAGACATAGAAGCTAAAGGTCAAGTGCAAGCATCAGACTTCACTACCTTGCCATCACAAGGCAAGTTCATCACTTGCTCATGTCCTTTGAAGAGTCTTTATCAAAGTATTTGCGAATTGTGTGTTATCATCTATATTATTGAAAAAGAAAACATTATTTTCTCAAGATACTAAATCATTAGATATCATCCTAAGTGATGATATGATGAAGCAATAGAACTTAGGGTTCTAATTGCAATAATGATGGACAATTAGGGATTAATAACCCATGACATCAGTGATTCTAGCGCCGTATATTACGCGTTAATCATGAGATTTGGAATGGGACGGAGAAGTCAGCTGTATATTTTTCCTATTGTATGGATGCAAGACGACCTTAACGTGACGTTGTGATCCTTGTGCGGATCCAGCATATGGGTGGGAACCCTTACGCCCCACACTTTTGGTGTCTAGATTATCTATGAATGGTGTTTAGGGATATATTCCATGTAAATGGTACTATTCCGGGCATCACTAGGTCATAGAGTATTCGGGAACTCATCAGGGTTTTAGCCTTCCCGAAAGGGGGCTTAACGAAGGTGAGCCAGCCCCGAAGGATCGTGCAGACATATGAGGTCGCGGAGAGGGCAGTGATTGGCTTGGACCAACTACTGGTCCCCACATAATGGAATTGTGGATGGGAAAGTACGTCAAGTTGTGCAACAAGGAGTTGATCTCTCATGGGTAAAGTAACGCACCTCTGCAGAGTGTAAATTGTTACTCCTGTTAGGGAAGGAGCTACGAACGCGGCAGGAAAGGAACTCCATGAAAGTTCTGGTCAACCTGTGAAGGCTGATGGTCATAGATTTTTTTAATAAAATCAACCTTTGAAGAAAGATTTACGAAAAATTGCATAGTGCCAAAGACTGATAGTCCGAGGTGGTAGATAGAGCACAAAACTTCCTACCTTGCATATAATGAATTTACTGGGTAATGCTATTACTCATCCTTTCCTTTGAATCCTTGCTTATACTCTGAGAATCCCGAAGATACTCCAATGTATGCATCTGAGAGTCAAGAGGAGGTCTTCTATGAAGAGCCCAACCTGTATGGAGCCATAGAAGGGGAGGACTACGACATCGTCTACGGAGGAGAGTTCCAAGAGTCCGAATAATTACTATAGTTCTAGTAACCACTTGAGCCGAGCAACATGAACAATATATAGCAATAAGTTGTTGAGCTCAATTTGGAGTTTAAGTTTTAAATTTGAAACTACCGCTGAAACACTTATATTTTGGTTTGTAAGTTGAATCGTATGGAAGTCTTGAACTTCCGGTATTGTAATAATAATAACATGTGTATGTTTGTAATATGGACCCGCAATGTTTCTGTTGTACCACTCTGAGGGATGTGATATTTACGGAATGGTGTTCTGTGGATGTCATGTCAACGACTATAGTGTACTACACATGTAGTGGTATGCTGGGTCACCGCACCCTGCCGGAGGGGAGATCATCCCGGAGGCCTTCTCTCCGGTATGATTCGTGAGTAGTTCCACCTTGGACTATGGGTCCATGTAGTAGCTAGATGGTTGTATCTCCTCCTTTTTGCTTTCATGTATAGATCTTGTGAGCTCCGTTCATGATCAAGATCTAATCTATTTGTAATCATGCATGTTGTGTTTGCGGGGATCCGATGGATATTGAGATTATTATGTTGGTTAGATTAATGGTTTTATCTTTATGATTCTATCATGTCTGTGTTGTTTGTGATCTTGCATGCTCTCCGTTTCTAGTGGTTATCTTGGCCAAGTAGTTGCTAGTGAATCCAAGAGGGGGTATTTATGCTCGATAGTGGGTTCATGCCTCTAGTTTCCAAGGGAAGTGACAGAAATCTCTTCGTTTGTAGATGTGCTGTTGCTACTAGGGAGAAAACAACGGTCTCTTATTCATAGAATATGTGGACTGTTTACCTTACACACTTTGCTTAAAGCAGTTGTTTGTTGCTTGCAACTTAATACTGGAGGGGGTTCGGATGATAACCTGAAGGTGGACTTCTAGTCATAGATGCAGTTGGATGACGGTCTATGTATATTGTTGTATTGCCCAATCAACCTCATAGGATCTTTCAGGCTAGTAATTACATTGTTATGCCTTGCTCAGTTCATGTCAATTGCCCCGCTGTAATTTGTTTACCCTTCATGCCATGTTGTTTATCTAAGGAGAGCACCTCTAATGAACTATGGACCCCGGTCCAAACTTTACCATTGATACATCTTCCACTGCTACTTGTTTACTTGCGGGAAACCATTACCTTCCACACAATACGTTTAATCCTTTGTTACAGAAACTTGTGAGCGTGACAACCTCACTGATTCATTGGGGCAAAGTCTTGAGTTTGTGTTGTGCAGGTCTCCGCGTTGCTTGCCACACCTGTGTGACGTTTCCTTCCTCCTACTGTTTTGATAACCTCGGTCTCAACTAAGGGAAAACTTGCTGGTGTACTCTTCACACCTTGCTCTTGTGGTTCCCAACAAGACTCCACATCAAGCACCAAGTTCTCTGGCGCCACCAAGGAGTCATCAACAAGTTTTCTGGCGCCGTTGCCGGGGGGCTAAGGACGTCTTCACAAGGGGAGTCCTTCACTTCCTCTCTCTTTATTTTGTTTTTAGTTTGCTCTATTTCTTTTTCTTGGTTTTGTTTGCCTCTTTTCAAAAAAAAACCAAAAAAAATTAGTCTAGTTTGGTTTGCTTGCCTTTTTTGAAAACACAAAAAATTAGTTCCTGCTCTAGCTGCTGCTGTTTTTGGCTTGCCCACCTTTGCCAAAATGAACTCTAATGAAACACCTTGGGGCAGTAATAGATGTGGTAAAAGGCATCATGTACTTTGCTCCCCCGGTAAGCAATCGTATCTTCCCCAAGGAGAAAAAGAAAGGTAAGAAAATAAGGAACAAGAGGGGCAATTCTTTATTTGAAAATACTTGATTCTTCTTGCTTCTTGTGCCTAACTTAAAGGCGTTAAAGAAAAGTACTTGTTGGGAGATAACCCAAGAGTTTCCTTGAGTCTTGGAAGTTATTACTTCAGTAATGACCTCTCCTTATCCTTTTTGTTTGCTTTTTGTACCAATAATGACCTCTAATGAGAGGGAAGTAAGATTTAGGGAGTTACTGTCCTAAAACAGATTACTGTCCTCCACCAAAAAAAATCCGTGAGGAGGCTCTGTAACTCGGATTGGGCTCAAAATTTATGAATAAATCCCCCAGTATGTTAGATAACTTTCTTTAGTTCAACACTTTTTGATTTGAGCAACATAATAATTTTGATAAAATCGGTTTCTACCTTCTGGTCTGTTTTGACAGATTTCTGCCATTATTTGCATTTGCTTCTTATTGATTCCTTTTTGAGCTCTCTTCAAGTAAATTGAGTTTCTTTGAAGGAGTTACTACAGTAGCTTGTGTTTTTAGTGAAAAGACTTGTTGTTCCAAAGCTTTGCTAGTGTTCTAATATCTTTTGAATAAGCTAATGTTGCTAATGAAGATTGTGTGAAGTTTTGTATGAAGGAAAAATTTCAGGTATAAAGAAAGAATGATGCAATGAGATGAAGAATGGACAAAAGCTAAATCTTGGGGATGCCACCATGGTGTCAGCCCAAGAAATATCCAAGAGGTACAAGCGACAAAGCTTGGGGATGCCCAACGCATCCCCTTCTTCATCAATAAAAATCTCAGGTCTGTCTAGACACTTCGTTTTTATTGTTTCATGCACGGTTGTGTTGTTCTTGGAGTGTCTTAGTTTTAGTTTGCTTTGCTTAGTTTGTTTAGTTTGATTTAGTAGTTTGGACCCCCGTTCTCGTTGTGTTGTTTTGCAAATAAGTTTGCTTCGTGTTTGGAAAGGAGTAGTAAGTTCTTTCTTGAAGTGCAAGAGGAGCTTGCATTGACTGTGACTTAGAGTTTAGCATGACATGCTAGGTGTTGTTTTAGCATTATGCTTAGTGATTATGAAGGGTTTCGCGGCATAGTAAATCAAAATTTTCTACGGATGCGAACAGAGGGAAGCCAAGATCTAATCTAGGAGATGCAAACAACGAGAGAGATTGGATTAGATCTTCATACCCTTGAAGATTCGCTGTGAGCGTTAAATCGGAATGTGGGTGATGTAGTCGTACTCGCTTCTCCTCCTCGCGATCCGATCCGATCTAGCACCACAAGTTGCGATGCCTCCGTGAGATGCACACGTGCAGCACCTCGACGTCTCCTCCTTCCTTGGTCCAGCAAGTATGGTGGAGAGATGGGTTGGATCTACAACGCGACGCAGTGCAATTGGTGGAGAGTTCTGCAGAGAGGCTTCCCACACGCAATGGGAGGGAGAGAGAGGAGGGGAGGCGGCTTGAGGGAAGGTGTGTGGGGTGGTGCGCCAGCCCTCTTTATATAGAGGGTGAGGCAGCTATCCTCAAGCCAAGGCCGACCGAGGAGGAAGAGTGGGGGCAAGGAAACCCCTTCTAGAAGCTCAATTAGGGTTTATCCCTTCTTGGCCGGCTGGGACCTATGGGGCCTTGTGCCTGGCCCAATCTGACAGGGCACTCCTCATAGGCCCATGCCCGCTCCGGAAGGTGGGGCCACGTTGGTCCCTTCCATAAGGTTCTAGAAGCTTGGTACAATACCGATTAACCGAACAATTCGAACTCCAAAACTACAGCCTTATATGAATCTTATTCTGGACCATTCCTAACCTCTCGTGATGTCCGGATCCCATCCGAGACCAACAAAAACTCATAAACCAATTATCCAATCTATCCTAGCGTCGAGACACGCTAAGTGTGTGACCCTTGTTCGAGAATGCACATGATCTTCTATCAATAATCAACAGCGGGTTCAGGAAACCCATATTGACTCCACACATTCATCGATGATCATATCGGATGAACCATGATGCCGATTCAATCAATCCCATATATATATTCCTTCGTCTCGCGATATTTTACTTGCCCGAGATTTGATCGTCGATGCATCATACCTAGTTCAATCTCGTTCACGTAAGTACTTTACTATTCCGTAATCCGATATCACTTTGTGATTAACTCCTTAACCACATTATTGCAAGCGGTGTTGATATCGACTACCGAGTGGGCCCGAAGTATATCTCTTCGACTTGGGAGGGACAAATCCCATCTCGATACATACAACCCAACAGATACTTTCCGATCACCTGAGAGACACCTTTATGATCACCCTCTCATAGGATGACGTTTGATGACCTCAAAGCTTTCTTGTACCAGGGAGTTTATCTCATGGTCTAAGGAATACAATATTTGACATAAGAAAAGCGCAAAGATGAACACGATGACACGATCTAATTGCTTCGCTTAGTTTGGGTCTGTCCATCATATCATTCTCCCAATGATATGATCTCATTATTAATCGACAACTCATGTCCATGGTTAGGAAACCTTAACCATCATTAATCAATGAGCTAGTCCATAGAGGCGTACTAGGGACACGGTGTTGTTCACAAACCACACAAGTATTAAAGTTTCCGCTTAATACAATTCTAGCATGGAATATAAACATTATCATGAACAAGAATTATAATAATAACATCTTTATTATTGCCTCTAGGGCATAATTCCAACAGATTATTGTTGTAGCATGTCTTGTTCCAAACAATTGGGAATGCTTAGTGTGCCTTAAAGAAATTATGCGTTGTTTTAGCATGCAAAAGCATAGTATTTTGGTATTCTCCTTTGATGTTTTGCTTGGGTTGACTTGGCACATGCTCACACCATGTTATGACTATGAGAAGTCACCGTTATCCTCTATGATCATTTAGTCCTTGACTTGTAGTACCACTCTTTGCTTTGATTAGTATGATTTGTTGCACTGCATGATTATGGCCATTATTGCTCTCTTAGTTGGTTGCTCCCAGTCTTTTGCTAGCCTCCACTTGTATGAGTAAGTTCTACTCATGCTTCCAACTCCCAAGAAACCAAGTTATTCCAAAAGTGTCCACTATAAACTCCTATGCATGGCGTGTTACACCATTCCAAGTATATTCTTGTTTTTCACCTATCTTCCAATTAAAAACTATTTTGTTATGTGAAAACTTAGTGATTAAAGCCCTCACGAATTTGATGGCACACTTTATTCTTTGCCCCTAATAAACTTGAACCATTGTGACAACTTTGTTGTATATGCTTGCACTTATAAGTTGGAATTAGCAGAACCGTGATGTCACGGGGAGCGTTTTCAACATTGCACTTGTACCTTGTTCTACTCACTTGATATCATGTTCTTTTGTTTATGGATGTCACCGGTGTGAAATAAAGAGGGAACTTGTAAGTCCATGGAGTTTGTATCCTGTGTTAGAGAAACGCCTGGGCCGCTAGCCTAAGACATGCCTAATCATGGTGGAAACTTGCAGCATCACCATAGTGACATCTATGAAGCATTCTTCTTATAGAAAAAGAGACACATTGAAAAAAAAGGAAAGAGAGAAAAAAGCACCATATTCCCATGGTACATAAGAAGAATTGCTGAGATGCTTATTGTCTGCTTGCCTTGTAATTTTGGTTAAGGGAAAGCTCCTGTACCATGTGCAAGGGGTACCCTGTTGGCGGTTCTCAATGATATGCAAATACTTACAGTGACAAGAACTTACCGGGACCCAACGTTGAGTATGCATGAGGTGTGGCCCTCGTATTCGAGGGGCATGATATTGCCAACTTATACTTCATCAAGCATATACTCCATCTTTGCCACGTTAACCTTAACCACTTCAAGATGCTTATGATAGGGGCAATGAGGGCTGAAAGCTAATAAGTACCATAATTTTTGGAAGCTCTTTTTGAACCTTGTAATCCCTGCTTCCTTTACAAAAAGGCTTTTCTTCCACCATTATTTGAGTCTCCACCTTCTACCTTTAGCCACCATTAAGAGAGCATAGTTGTCATTCTGTGTGTAGTGTTCCAAAGTTTATTAATTGAAACAAATTGTGTTATTACTTGTTCTTGTGCTACTTGTTTATAGTCACCCTTCTGAACTTTGCAGGTGTCTTATGCATTATATTGCTACTCTATGAGGGACAAGCTGATTACCACTATGCTATGTTTTCTGCATGTGAAACAAACAAACGTTTCTCAATGCATGTTATTCATGATCTTTGTTTGTAGCTTGTCATGTTGAATGCATAATTACTATGTCCTATTGTTAGAACTCCATCTTTCATGCACATGTTTAGAGTTCTTTGATCCCAGCTTTCAATGTTTGCAAATGGTTGGATCTTTATTGTGAGGGTGCATGTCACCTAAAAAATTATTCTGTTTATCACTTACCTACTCGTGGACGAGCAAGAGTTAAGTTTGGGGATGCTGATACGTTGGAAACGTATCTATAATTTTTGATGCTCCATGATTGTTTAGTATCTACTTTGCTTTACTTGTCCACACTTTGAGGTGCTTTTTACATGTTTTCTGGTACTAAACTATTAATAAGTTGCAACAGTGCCAGATGCCTGTTTACTGCTATTTTTGGTTTCAGAAAAGTTAGTAAAGAAATATTCTCGGAATTGGATGGGACAAACGTCAAAGTCAATTAGTTTCCGTGGGGAACTGTGGCCCCCCCCCCCCCCGATTAGGGTTCAACTAACCTCAGATCATCATCTAAGATAAGCTTAACTCCAAGAACGGAACATCACAGTAATATTCGGTAACATTACAGAACTCAGGGATTCAACAACATAAATTTAAACTCCTAACAGAGTGAGATATCGGAGTTATTACAAACCAGAGGTCAAAGACCCAACATTACATCACACAACGAAAGCAAATTATGTTGTTCTACACAACAACTTAGCAAAGGGCCTAAGAGACCATAAGCAAAAGTGACGTCCATCCCATAGTCCTCAGGCTGCTACCTGGGACTCCCAACTACTCGTCGATGTCAACGTAGAAGCCACCTTCAGTTGCAACCAGATCCTCTGTAGAAAAACAACAATGGCGCAAGGCTGAGTACGAGAATGTACCCTGCAAGACTTAGATAACCTAGTATCTACATGCTCTGGCTAGAAAGGCTTTCTCTGGGTTTACTTTTGTAGAAAGCAATCTTTGTTTGTAAACAAGAGAGAGAAGAGGCTCGTCTACTCAGAATCTTTTAAAAGGGATAAGATAGCGACTTCCTCATCTTGTTCATCATATCTTGGTAACCATCAGCTTCATCAGAACCTCCTATCTAGGATCACCCCCTCGACCCAGAGGAAGCATCCTTAATCACTCGTGGATCAGCAAGTTTTATGGTGGTTAATGTTATCTATGATCTTAAGTTCGGTCGCCAAGTCGTTCATAACCGTGAACATGGCTTTTCGAAAAGATTTAACCCTGCAGGGGTGTACAACTTTACCCACACGTACCAACCGACTCTTAATGCCAAATTATTAGCCATCTTCCTTGGAAGGCCGATAGAGGGTGGTTGACCACGACCTTTACCTTGCTTTCTCCGAGACCATGAGTCACGCAATAAGTATGATTCCGCCGTAACGGGTCAAATCCCGAAGTCGGTACTTAAAGATGTGAGGCGAGGTTGGTTCACCAGGGGCTCCATCGAACCCAAGCAACCCTGTCCACGCTTCCCTACCTGTTATGATGCACCTCCATCACCTCATATTTCGAAAACATTTTCAATGCGTATGCCAAATGGAAAACCCGAACTATGTGACTCATGGAATCTACTAGGCAAGTTAGTTAGTCGAGGGGTTGTCCAGGCCCCGTGTGGCTGTATGCTCGTCTTGGTTCCAAAGGTAAGAACTCAGTTCCTAGTGGTGGCGAGCATGGGACTACAAAAACCACACCCAACGTGGCCTCCCATACAAGCCTTAGCATAGTTAGTTAACTCCTTAGATGATGTCACCATCTCCTACCTCACTACCTTCCTTGGCACCTCTGATTCATCATTGGGATAGATCAGACGTTGTTGCTATGCATGTCTAGGTTGTCGGTAACAAAAGCTCTAACAACGCTCACATGCCAAACCTAGGTATGCTAGGAACAGCGGATCAGGAGTATAAGGCTACAAAAGGGAAACTGTGCAGCAGATAGGTAACCCTAGCTACTGACAAAAGACCACATTGGAATCGTGTGCATCATAGCGAGAAAGTAATATACTTTGTAAAAGTAGGTTCAGAATGAGAGGCTACGCTTGCCTTGTCCTTCAGTAGACAAGTATGGATCTTCGGTGTTGTTGACTTCAACCTTGGGTTCGGTTCCTATTCGCGAAGAACCAAATACCGGAAAAGGAAAAGCAACATTCAATACATGGCATGTGCAATGCTCAATCAATATGAATGATATGACAAGTTAAATAGTGTTGAAAGGAACCCTAGAACATGCTTGGTCAACTTAAATGGGGTTCCGAGGGTTGAAAACCCTAACTCTGGAAAATCTGGAAACACATAAGAGGGGTTGATTTTGTTCTGTAATTAAACTTGTCATTAAAGTTGTTGATCAATGCATGATTATAGTGTAATTAGATAGAACTCATTTTTCTGAACATTTTGATATATTATTTGTATTTTTCTGACTTATAGATAATTAGTTATTGATTTTACAACATTTAAACCTTTTCTGAAATTATTAAAAGAATTTAAATTGAAATATTGCATCAGGCTGACATCAGCACAGGCGCCAGATACTTTTTACACAAGGGCTGACCCTAGCCAGTGAGACTGACAGATGGGCCCGATGCCACCTCAGCAGCCACGTTGGCCAGGCGGGGTCAGAGACGTTTCCCACCAAGGTTGGCTCTAGCCAGAGAGGCTGACGGGTGGGGCCTGGGCCACGCAGACAAGCCACGCGAGAGCCACGCAGGAGCCACATTGGCTCGCCGGAATCCGCGTCAGACAGCGGCGAGGCGGCGCTACGAGCACGAAGGATGCGTGCTCGGCTGTTCGAATCGGTACAGAGGTGGACCTAGCTACGGCGGCGCCTCCGATTCTTGGTCACCGGAGCTTGGTCAACAACGATGAACAGCGGCGGTGCTCTCTAATCTACGACGTGGGCGCGACACAGAGTGCTAGAGAGGAAAAGGAGGGTGCCTTGAGCACCGTGGGCTCACCCTGGTGAGATTGATGGTGATAGCGAGGCGAGGCGGTGGAGAGAGGCGGCGGCGAGCATGTCGTTGTCAGATGAGGCCGGGGAGGTCAGGGACGGCGGCTAGCCGGCGGCCATGGCGGCTAGGGTTCGGCTTGTGCGGTGTAGAGAGAAAGAGATAGAGCGCGAGGGGGAAAATGATAGGGACGAGAGGGAGACGTGCAGCGGCGGGTCTTATCCTCCCTAGAGGGCGGCGGGCGCTGCGATTCGGGGCGAAGATCGGGCGACGGCGGCGCGGACACGCAAGAGCTGAGGCGTCGGCTTGAACAAGACGAGAGAGACAGAGGCGAAGCGATATGGGCGGCTCCCAGGCCCCGGGTGTGCAATTGACTGCCATGGCTGTATTGTGACATAGAGAGAGAAGAGAGATGGGCCACGGCCAGTGCGCTTATGCTTTTTATTTTATTTTTTCCAAACTCTTTTCTTTTTCTGAATTCAGTTTTCTCTTTTGTAAATTTCATTTGGAATCTCTTTTGAATAATTTCAAAAGTACCAGAATTTGTAGAAATATTTTAAATATTGTAGGGCCCTATTAATCCTTTTGGGCTCCAAACATTTTGTCATTTGAAAATTCAAAACTATTTGAATTGCTTTCAAAGGGAGAGGGAAATTAGGGTTTTGGATTTGCATTTAATTCAACACACTTGATCTTATGCATATATTTCATTGATTTAAACAGATGCATGAATGCTTAGGTACTAATAACATATATTACAAGCTTGGGATGTTACAGAACAAAAAGTCTAGAGGGGAGACGAGGAGGCGTGCCAGGGCGGCTAAACCCCCCTAGGCGCGGGTGAGCCCTACCCCACGCCTGGGAAGGGTTTGCCCCCTCTGGCCGCCGCCTCGACCTTCCCCTTCTCCTATAAGAAGCCCCCGATGCATAAACCCTGAGTACCCGATCAGAAATCCACGAAACCGTTTGTAGCCTCCGCCACCATCGTCCCTAGATCAGGGAGGATCTGAAGTTCTTCCCGGCACCCTGCCGGAGGGGATGTCATCCCGGAGGCCTTCTCTCCGGTATGATTCATGAGTAGTTCCACCTTGGACTATGGGTCCATGTAGTAGCTAGATGGTTGTATCTCCTCCTTTGTGCTTTCATGTATAGATCTTGTGAGCTCCGTTCATGATCAAGATCTAATCTATTTGTAATCATGCATGTTTTGTTTGCAGGGATCCGATGGATATTGAGATTATTATGTTGGTTTGATTAATGGTTTTATCTTTATGATTCTATCATATCTGTGTTGTTTGTGATCTTGCATGCTCTCCGTTGCTAGTGGTTATCTTGGCCAAGTAGTTGCTATTGACTCCAAGAGGGGGTATTTATGCTCGATAGTGGGTTCATGCCTCTAGTGTCCAAGGGAAGTGACAGAAATCTCTTCGGTTGTATATGTGTTGTTGCTACTAGGGAGAAAACAACGGTCTCTTGTTCATGGAATATGTGGATTGTTTACCTTACACACTTTGCTTAAAGCAGTTGTCTGTTGCTTGCAACTTAATACTGGAGGGGGGTCGGATGATAACCTGAAGGTGGACTTCTAGTCATAGATGCAGTTGGATGACGGTCTATGTATATTTTTGTATTTCCCAATCAACCTCGTAGGATCTTTCTGGATACTAATTGCATTGTTATGCCTTGCTCAGTTCCTGTCAATTGTCCCACTGTAATTTGTTTACCCTTCATGCCATGTTGTTTATCTAAGGAGAGAACCTCTAGTGAACTATGAACACCGGTCCAATCTTTATCATTGATACATCTTCCACTGTTACTTGTTTACTTGCTGCAAACCATTACCTTCCACACCATACGTTTAATTCTTTATTACAGCAAACCGGTGAGCTTGACAACCTCAATGATTCGTTGGGTCAAAGTCTTGAGTTTGTGTTGTGCAGGTCTCCGCGTTGCTTGCAACACATGTGTGACGTTTCCTTCCTCCTACTGGTTCGATAACCTCGGTATCAACCAATGTTGAGGATATCGTTTATCGTTAACTTCTCGGTCAACCCGAAATTAGTGATTTTTGGGTGTGTCGGCCGATTTATCGGGCGATAAATCGATTTATCGGGCAATAAATTAATTAATCGGCTTATCGGTCACCTAGTGATAAGCGATAAATCGGATGATAAATCGGCATATCGGACGATTTTTTGAACAGTGGTCTCAACTGAGAGAAGACTTGCTGCTGTACTCTTCACACCTTGCTCTTGGGGTTCCCAACAAGACTCCACATCAAGCACCAATCTCTCTGGCGCCACCAAGGAGTCATCAAGCTACTGCGGAGCTGGCGGCCAGTATGAAAGTTAGTATCGCTGAACTGTTAAGCTCCCTAGACGACCTTCTACCCAAGGCTATTGTAGTCCGTAGATATGTCGAAGGTGAGGATTTCGTTAGCAAAGAGAGGCTAAAAGAACTGTCAACACAAATGCGGAATCTCCATCAATGGTACCCGACAGTCATAAAGCAGGGGAGAGAAATGCTCATAGCCAAAGTCCCACGTGAGTACTACTTCAGACCCGAAGGGATCCATATTGAGTTTTCAGAACTGTTCTAGATATACCATCTCGACGCCCTAGACAAATCTATCCTCAGCTGCTATTGTCTTTAAGTTGTTGAATTCATTGTCTACATGTTCAGTTTTTTAGTTGTTCAGTTCATTACATGTAATTATCCTCATTATATCCTTTTATACTCTATTATTATGCAGAATGAATATCCATGAATGTAAATTAAGAAGATTCTATAATGTTGGGTTCATCGACCCAGATAAAGTACATATAAATATGCTAAGGGATAAACCCGAGGAGACGGAGTAGAACATTTTAAGGTTTCTAATGGAGAAAAATTTATGTGATCACATATTGTTTCCTTACAATTTTAAGTGAGGGTCTTACTCTATTGTACAAATTCAGTTTTGATTACTCGATGCTAACGGTAACTTATGAGTTACTGATGTATATATAAATGTTTGCATCTTCCACTGGATTCTACTAGAAATTCAACTTGATAAGGGAAGAGTTGATGTCATGGACCCATCAAAGAGAAAGCTGAAAGATTTCCGTAGCATGCAGGACATGCTCCAAAAGTATGTTTCGCGCTATATCGGTATCTTTCGTTGATTTCCTGAGATATCAGGTAATGAGTAACTCATTAATTCATTTTCTTTACCGGGCAGGGTTTGGATCCGGTTCAAACGTGAGGTTACGGGAACCTTTAGTCAGAAGCTGATGTTTAAGACGGTCTCGATAAGTAGCATGTGATATGTCCACGCATCTCTTTACTTCTAGTTTAAATATAATAATGATGCTAGATTATTATTTTGATTGAATTATATTCTCGTAAAGTGCGTGAGGCTGCCACGGGGTCGAATCTATGTGGATTCTACGTTTGCGAGTTCATTCGCACGTTTACCACCGAGCACAAAGATTATAGAGTCGACGTAAGCAATACATTCACACCATCATTTTATTACCGTCACTTTTTGTTATCATGATTGATATTCATATTGATCTCCTTTTTCTTATATAGTTTGAGAGAATGCGGGATCAACGCCTATCAGAGCAACGCGTACTAAGAATTGCGGAGGAGCTAGCGGGATTTATTTTCAAAGAGATCGTACACGATGACGGAGAATTTAGTGTGAATAGGCGCTAATGATCTCTATGTAATCGAACAGACGGGTGTATATATTTGTATGCTCGATATCGTAATATAAATTATCTTATATATGCACGAAAGTGTACGATGTGTGGTGGCGTAGAAATATTCAAAAACTTTTTTGAAATAAAAAATAAATAAATAAAACAATACAAAATAAATTTCCTATCGCGGTAGAGAAAAGACACAAAATGCTGCCACGGCAGGGAGCGCATCGTGGTGTCCACGTGGACAACCATTTGTCCCGGCTGATGACTGGACCGGGACTAATGTCTGGGCCTTTAGTACCGATTGGTTAGTCCCGATTCTAAAACCGGGACTAGAGGCCCTTACGGCCAGGGACTAGAGGTCCTGTTTCCACTAGTGGTAATAGGAGGAGGGCATGGAAGGCCTTACCGCCGGCGACCCAGGGGCCACTTCGCCGGCGGTAAGGAATCCGGCTGTAAAGTTTTCCCTACTAGTGGTTCCCAAGTCATCGTCGTGAGCGCACCTTTCCGCCCGAGCCGACCCTCTAAAGAGCGATGTGGGGTCTTTTTTTGGGAAAATAATTATGTAGAACTTGGTCTATAAGTGGATCAGCTCGTATAATTGACACGTGGCAATTTAAATCTCGAAAAGGATTGCCAGTCTTATTTTTTTCTCTGTTTTGAACATATGATGTTGTTTGTTGAAGTTGGTCGACACCTCCCCACGCGGAGGGAGTTGCTCAAACAAAACACTCTTTTCTTTTAGTACACGCACGGTATGAACACGTCACAGGCAGGCGTGCTTCCAAACTTGGTTCGTCTCTAGACAATGCAAATTACAGTCGAGGTTTGCTCAAGTAAACTAATGCACCGCGTGACAGGCAGGCGTGCTTGTCCAGTCCTAGCGCTTAAGCATTTTTTAAGTAACCATTTATTGTACTTTTTCTGATTTATATTAGTTGATTTAAATTGTCTAGATATAGGTACATCTAGCACTAAAACTTAACTAGATATGTTTATATTTAGATAAATATAATTAACTAATATGGACCGGAGAGTATTAAATAACTCAGAGATTACATATATAATCAACACTTAAGATAAACATGCTTGTCGAGCAACTTTGTACAAAAAACCCTACAAGTAAACCCCTTGAAAAACTTGTGCCTCGTCGAACTGTCGTCCATCGTCCTCGACCGTCACCTCTGAAAAAACTTGTGCCTCGTCGACCACCACTCGCGAGAGTGACGAACATCGACCACGAGGCACAAATCTTACCGGATCTAGAGACCGGCGAGAAGACCGGACCACTTGTCCCCCAAAGCCACTGGTTGGAGCAATGCCAAGATGGAGAAAGAGCAGGAACAAACTATTTCGACACGACGCAGTCTCCTTTATGTAAGCAACGCCCCAAAAAAAATACTAGACTAACACTAACTACATATGGAGCCGAAGCACCGGTTTGTCGAGGCAGGAATCTCTCTCTTTTGTGTTTGTCCACGTCTGAAAACCATTTCAATCGGCCGTAGATACCCAAGAAAATACTACCTCCGTTTGGGATTATAAGTCCCGCGCGGATAATTAGGTTGCCAATTTGAACAACAAAATATACATATTATAGCATAAAAATTATACGACTAGATACCTTAGAAGTTATATTTTCTAATCGTATAATTTTTGTGATATATAAGTTATATTTTATTGGTCAAATTAACAACCAAGGTATGCGCGTAGGATCTATAATCCCAAACAGAGGGAGTACTAGACTAACACTCGTGAAATTAGACTTTGCAGACGCCAGCCCACGTGATCTTAGGCGCGGATCGAGGCAGGAATCTCTCTTTTGTGTTTGTCCGTGCATCTAGCACGTGAACATTTATGGAAGATAGTGTATTTTAAAACCGAAACCACGGTCCAAGCACATTCAATCCAAGGTTTTTCGCCTCTCCCAAGGTCGGATCTGAGGCAATCAGACCAGCACGCAACTGCTGCACAACCAGATGACGCATGGGACATGGACGTGCAAGTGCCCACATGACAGCCAGTACCTGACCGCATGCAGGAGCGAAGCCAAGCCAGGATTTAACATCGAGAGGGGCGAAAATACCGATGATTATATATAAGATTTTCTTCTTATGAAAACAACAATTAGCTATTATTTTGTGTTGGAAAAACTGTTTAAATAAAAATTATAACAGTATATCAAAGTATCGACATATAATTAATATTAAAATATATCACTAAATCTTCGACAATAGAAAACAAAAGATTAGTTTATATTGGATCAACATTATCTCTACGAGTATAAAGCCTGATAATTTCATTGCAGGTGACCTTCCTAATATTATTTTTCAATTATTTTATAATAAGTTGTCGTCGTCACCGAGCAAACATCAAACAAAAGACGCATATTTTTTGTAAACTAATCAATTAGACTATAGATTATGCAATCTATCGACAAAATACTAACAATTTGGTACCTTCAATTAGAGTGAGGAAGATTGATTCCTACACTCGATGGCACAACATGCTTATTGTTGGCGTTGCGGCATGATTAACAAAGGTAGAAACTGGCAAACAACATGGTTGGCTAGCATAGCGCCGCGGCCACGGCATCGCGTGGCGTATGGCTACTGAGTAGGAGCGAGCGATGGTGGAAAACATCGAGTCAGTTGATCTGAATAATTGCATATAGTGCTAGCTATTAGGTCTAGTTACACAAATAAAGAATGTTGGGACATGTTACTACGGTTGACTAATAAAACGAATTCATGGGCTATATTTGACTTTCGGTATAGAGAAGCACGATAAATCAATTAAATTTGGGCTTAGTGTTAATTAAGCCTATATGACCATTAGTTTAGTACTAAAATCTATACCTATGTATTAAGGGGGCTGATGGTTAGGGGGGGTCTAGCCCCTGCTAGCTCCCCCGGGCTCCGCCCCTGCCCGCATGACATGGGGTTTGATTGTTGGCTAATTAAAATTACAGTGCTCCCTCCAAACGTTGGTTTTCTTTAGCTTCTCCACCAGGGCTGCAAGCAATACACTGCAACAGTGGCCTTTCGTTAGCATATCGCATCGATCCAGGCCTCTCTTCCACCCTAAGAACACTACCACAGCTGTGTGTAGCGAGGCTAGCAGCCATGGAGATCGCCATGGTGGCTATCCGCCCCGCCCTCTCGAAGCTCGGCAGTCTGCTCGCCGGTGAGTTCACCTTGGAGAAGCGCATGAGGAAAGACATCGAGTCGCTTGTAAGAGAGCTGACACTCATGCAAGCCGCGCCATGAGGTGGCGAAAGTACCACCGGACGAGCTCGACGAGGGGGTCAAGGTCTGGGCTGGAAATGTGAGAGAGTTGTCCTACCACATGGAGGACATTGTTGACGCTTTCATGGTTCGTGTGGAGGGTGTTGCCGAGCCTGCCAACCCCAAGAACAAAGTCAAGAAGTTACTCAAGAAGACTATCCGATTTTTCAAGAAAGGGAGAGATCTCCATCATCTCTCCGATGCCCTAGGTGAAGCTGTTGGTCAAGCTAAGCAGTTGGCCGAGCTGCGTCAAAGGTACAACACCCAAGAGATCCGGGATACCACCGCTGGTGCTAGCGTAGACCCTCGCTTGATGGCCATGTACAAATATGTGTCAGAGCTCGTCGGCATTGAAGAAACGCGAGATGAGTTGATCAACATGTTGATGGAAGGTGATGCTTGGTCGAAGCAACAGCTGAAGACGGTCTCTATTGTTGGATTCGGTGGGTTAGGAAAGACAACCCTTGCCAAGGCAGTGTATGACAAGGTCAAAGTGCAATTCGATTGTGGTGCATTCATTTCAGTTTCTCAGAGTCCCGACATGAAGAAAATCTTGAAGGACATTCTCTTTGAACTTGACAAGAGCAAATATGGATACATTTATAATGCAGTAAGGGAAGAAAAACATCTCATCGACGAGCTCATTGAATTCCTTAATGACAAGAGGTATTTTTCCGTTAGAGATAGATGATCACTTGTATATTAAAATCATGATAGCTTTGTCTTAATGTATATGCATTCTAATAGCATAAATTTTATAGTGTTTATATAAGTTCCTTGAGTTTTCTCCAAATGCTTTTTTAGATGTATTTTTAGTTATTAATGATCTCATTGTAGCATAACATATATCTTGGTTGATAGATTTTGTCAACTAACTCTTGGAAACTATTTATGTAGGTACCTCATTGTAGTAGATGACATATGGGATAGAGATGTGTGGGAATTAATAAAGTGTGCCTTTTGCAAGAATAGTCTTGGAAGTCGATTAATCACGACAACCCGCATTCTAAGTGTGTCTGAAGCATGTTGTTCTTCTAGTGATGATATTTATAGAATGAAACACCTTTCTGATGATGTCTCAAGAAGACTCTTCGATAAAAGATTATTTTCTCAGGAAAAAGAGTGTCCCCATGAATTGGTGAAAGTATCTGAAGATATATTGAAAAAATGTGGCGGCATACCGTTAGCCATCATTACTATAGCAAGTCTTCTAGCTAGCAATTATCTAACAAAACCAAAGGATAAATGGTATGGTTTACTTAATTCCATTGGTCATGGACTTACAGAACATCGCAATTTGCAGCAGATGAAGAAGATACTATTGTTGAGCTATTATGATCTACCTTTTCATCTGAAGCCTTGTTTGTTATATCTAAGTATCTATCCAGAAGATTACTTGATTATGAGAGATGAGCTTATATGGAGGTGGATAGAGGAAGGCTTTGTTTACAATGATAAATTAGAATATAGTTTATTTGAGATCGGGGTATGTTATTTCAATGAGCTTCTAAATAGAACCATGATCCAGCCAGCGGTTATGAGTGAAGAATCTTATTTTGGAAAAGAAGAAGCAGAAGGGGTGAAACGTTGCCGTGTGCATGACATGGTGCTTGATGTCATATGCTCCTTGTCGAGTGAAGAAAACTTTGTCGCCATATTGGATAGTACAAAGGAAAAGGTGCCTAATTCACAAAACAAGGTTCACAGATTATCCATGCAAAATAGAAAAGTAGATTTGGCTACCACCAACATGGAAGAAGTGAGGTACATTTGTTTTGGAAACAACAATCTTGACCAAATGCCGCTTGTTTCAGGTTCTAAAGTTCTGCGTGTATTGGCTTTAGAAGAATGCAAGGTTTCAGATATTAGGTATGTGGAGAATATGTTGCACTTGAGGTACCTAGGGCTATGGTGTACAAAAGTTGAAGAGCTCCCAGTGAATATAGGAAAGTTGCATTTTCCGCAAACATTGGACTTGAGAGGAATTATAAGGATAAGAAAGTTGCCATCAAGCATTATTTTGTTAAAAATTCTAATGTGCCTATATGCCACTCGGGATATAAAGCTGCCATCTGGGATGGATAACCTCACCTCTCTAGAAGTTCTAGAAGGACTGCAGGTGGGCGACCCAAATTTTTGTCATAACATGGACATTGCAAAAGAGTTGTTCCATCTGACCAAGTTGAGCGTACTCGACTTTTGTGGAACTGTTGTGACGAAAGCGTGAAAAAAGATATGGTAGTACATATTGAGATCGAGGTTGGAGGCCTCGATTTCATGCATGAAGGTTGGGTGCCTCCTCCGCGGCTCCGGATACTAAATTTCCATGGATATGAATCCTCATTACAAACAATGCCGTCATGGATTAGTCCTTCACTACTTCCTCTCCTATCCTACCTAGAGATTGCGGTGGTTAAGGTGAAGGCAGAGGACATTCAGCTCCTTGGGATGTTGCCTGCGCTTCATTTTCTCCTCTTTCAAGCGATCAAACCGATAGAGGATGATGCAGTGGAGATGGTGGTCGCTACTGCTGGTGCCTTCCCATGTGCGACGAAGTTAATCTTCTATGGTGTTCCTGTGATGCCATCTACATTCCTTCGAGGTGCTGCGCCAAGGCTTCAAAAGGTTAGGTTCGACTCCCCAGCTATGTTGATCGCCCGTAGTGACTTCGATTTGGGCATGGGGCACCTCCCTTGTCTCGAGATCGTCGAAGTCAGCATTTGGGTTCAGGTTCCAGCGGATCGGTGGTGGATGAAGCAGAGATTGCTTGAGGGCCGGGAGAGACCACACTACGGGATGCGCGCTGAGGGCAAAAGCCGTCGGCGTGAGGCTAAAATCTCGGCGTATGAATGCGGCGGCTGCCCTCGGCGTAGCCTCCTCGGCAAAGGACTCCCTCGGCGGAGCACATAGAGGCCGTCAGCGTATTAAAATGCCGTTGGCGTATGCTACGCCGAGGGTGATGCCGTCGGCGTAGCGGCCGACGGCATAGCTTGTCGACAGGTTGAAAAGCCCTGTTTCGAATCCATTTTCCCATCATCATTCAGCAAGATTAATTAGAATGCATCATTTCCAGCCACAAAAGTAGTGCTTCAACAAGTGGGATGTGCCATGCTATGCCCCTGGGCTTTCATTGCTGCACCATCAAAACAATCTGGTATGTTGTATTCCATATACCCTGTTTCACGTTTGTCTATTTTCTCATCTTCATACAGCAAGATTAATTAGAATGTACCATTCCAGGCAATGCAACAATGCTTCAACAAGCCAAATGGACCCTGTGGCCCTGGGTATGCATCGTTGGCCCCTGTATGTGGTTGCCACAATTACCAGCCAATGTGGCCATCATCAAAACAGCAGTTGACGTCTAGCAGTGAATTTGGACCTCATGAGGTAAAAACATTGGTGAAGCCCATGATATTCTACTATCTCCTTTGTTGACCTGTAGCTCTGGAATGGACCATCTCCACTTGTTAAAAAATACTCGCAAGATGCATATTCTTAGTAGTAATTCTCTCGCATGGGCCATCACGGCCGATGGATCCAACTTGACATGTTTTGTGCATTGTTTCATTGTGCCTTCTGAAAGTAAAAAAGGAAGAAAACAAGCTATGGGCACCAAGTTTAAATATTTGCAATCAGCAGGTCTAAAAGCAACTAAACCGCTATAATATTCATTATAATATAATGAGTAACAAAGATGAAATTATCTATTTCTGCTATGCTGTGATGTACTGATGTGCTACTTTTGACATGTTGCCTATATGTCCGTTTTCCCCTCATTTACCATAAGTTGTTGCCTATGATTTCAGGCACCCCAGCCATGCTTCAACTATCTCAATGGAGCCAACTACTATGGGTATTCACAGCATCTTGGTGCCCCTAACTCATTTTGCTATGGCACACGCACAGGCTATGGCAACTTCCAACCATAGAGGCTTCAGCTTCCCCCTACTCTGGAGCTGCCTATTGGTGCATCTTGGCAGCCTCCACCTCCTGCTTCAAGATAGGATTTTATGCTACTAATTCACTTTTCGTTACATATGCAAAACCCTTGTGTGTTTCAAACTGAAATTTTAAAAAGGATTACATAGTGTCAAGACTATGTAAGGTAATATCCTCTTATGGTTTCTTGAAACATAAGCGTGACTTTTGCTGAAATGTGGCGCATATGAAAAGGGTACTAACTTATCAAAAGAGTAGGAAGTATATCGAAAGTTGTGGTAAGATTGATGGACACTGAGTAGCATATTTACGAAGATGTGATGCCCAATAGGTTGTAGCCTTGTAGGACAAATGAAGTGCAGATGTTGAACTAGGGAATCTAGTCAACGTCGATTTCGTCTGATAGTTGATTGTCTTTGGCAAATATCTCTAAAGCGTAATCTGGCTGGTGCGGTGCTCTCACCAATGAGTAGTGCCAGTGGGGCCGTGGTCTAAGTGGCCAATGAGTAGCTGCCAGTGGGGCCGATCTCGTGGTTGGCGCCCGCGCATGAGCCATTGCGCCCCCATAGCGTCCATCTGGTCAGCGCGCTTTGTCTGCGGCGTAAGAAGCGGCGTCGGTGGGCGACCCACAACTTCGCTCTTCCCAAACCTCGCTTCATGCATCCTCGACCTGACCCCTCGGGACTGGAGGATGGTGGTTCGGACAACTGTGACCGCCGTCTGGTGGCGCGGTGAAGATCTTGGTGGAAGTGTTTTAGGTTGACCTTGGATCTGAAGCCTTCCATGGGATTTCTTGATCGAGCGAGCATCATCACATCGGTAATATCTCCTCTCCATCTCTTGCTATGTTTGTGTAATTCAGTCTCTTATCTCGATTTGTGGACTGCATTAGGCTCAGATCCATATTTTTGTATAAAGAAACACGAGGAAAAGAAAGAATTGTATACATTGTAGGTAAAAAGACTCGAATTATGAATTCATAATATTTTGGATGTTGTATCGTTGTAAAAATACAAATATTTTGATTACGAACTAATGATTTGATGCTATATACTCCTTTGTCCTAATGCTATAGCAAAAGACACTCAAATCTGAACTCCTACTAATGCTATATTGTTAAGTAAACATAGACTCTGAATCTGAACTCCTACTAAATATATTAGGCTCAGAGGGAGTATATTGTTAAGTAAGCATAGACTCTGAATCTGAACTCCTACTAATACTATAGCAAAAGATACTCAAATTAAGTCATGTATACACCATCCTGTTTTCGATTTCCACACTCTAATAATAGCTAAACCCATCTGCTACAAGTTGTACATCATCTATGAAAATTATTTGAAACAAGTATAATTAGGCTGTAATAGAATAAAGAGGAAATGAATCTTTGCAAGACAATGTGTAATAGCAATAGATTAGCAATATATGTTTGCTCAGTGTGGAGGCTATTGAAATGTTGTTGTATTCCACGAAGAATTCACACATGTACCAGAGCTACCCCACATGTAAAGACTGCGCTTTTAACGGGCCAATATAGCATGGTTGTCATTGCAGATTTCTATTCGATGCGCTAGCAGTGGTCAATCCAAACCATTGCTGAAATGACACGTAATCAAATGGAGTAATAAATGAAACAGCGTGTACTTGATTTTGCATTTAAATGGTTGTTATTTCAAGCACCGTGCTCATTTTCTTACCTTTTCAGCTTGCAATTCTTAGCTGTGGATCGCATGCTTTTGTGTGAAGGAAATGTCATTGTTTCTGAGGCTTCAGGTTATTGTGTACAGATGCAAGAAAGTGAAGCTTCCAAGTGATCAAAGGGAATTTACATGATATAGTTCTAACAAAATATTCTTGTTGTTGGTGAAATAGTAATCAAATCCATTGTGTGTTGTAAACATTAGTCGAATCTGGTCAAATACTCGGAACTACTAGATCAAGACTGTCTGTGAGATGAAGACTGCAAGAGTAGTGGATGCTGATCAAGAAATTCTTTTGTGAGGTAAAGCACGTGCTGATCAAGACGGCCTGTTGTGGTGTGTGCTGCCTGAGTAAGTGCAAACCGTCTAAGATGTTCAAATACCCTGTCCTGGCGCTTCAACCATTTATTCTTAATATTGGCATGGTCTTTTTTATATGGACGTTGGCACGGTCTTTTTTAGTGGAGAGGAATACTCCACTTTTAACCGTGGACAAAATCCTAAATAGGTTTAGTTTATACATGTAGGGACAAGCAGCGAAAGCACGCTCAGCCAATCCTCACTCGACGGCTCCGTCACTCGGGTGCTCTACTGAGTGTTCAAGTGCCGAGTCGAGGTTTTCTTGCCACTCACTACACCCCGAGCCTACGGATGCTTACAAAGGGGAAGGCGAGACTGATCCATTACTTGTCTACTATACGTAGTAATTTTTCTTTGACACACAAGAAACCAACGCGTGAGCTAATTTAACCCTGTCAAGTACCCTGTCAACGACTAGTCTGAACCAGCTGTCAACCACTGCCTATGCACATGCATGGCCGGTCTTATCCGGTCCCGCTGCAGCAGTATGGTCTTTTTGAGAGAGAGAGAGAGCTGTGCAGACGACCACAGGGCAGACTCTGCCTATGCACATGCATGGTCGGTCATATCCAGTCTTTTTTTTGAGAGAGAGAGAGAAGTGCAGTAATAATCTTCTCGTGCACTTCCCCATCGCTGCTTTCTTCCAGATCTAGCTTCTCTTCCAACCAAAACACCACCATAGAGTGCTTGCTTGCTTGCTTCTCTTCCAACCACAACCGTGTGTGTACCGAGGTTGAGCTAGGTGGCCATGGAGATCGCCATGGGGGCTATCGGCCCTCTTCTCCCCAAGCTCGGCAACCTGCTCGCTGGCGAGTTCACTTTGGAGAAGCGCGTGAGGAAAGGTGTCAAGTCTCTGGAGACCGAGCTGACACTTATGCACGCCGCCCTCCGCAAGGTCGCCAAGGTACCACCAGACCAGCTCGACGAGGGGGTCAAGATCTGGGCTGGAAATGTCAAGGAGTTGTCCTACCAGATGGAGGACACTGTTGATGCTTTCATGGTTCGTGTGGAGGGTGCTGCCGAGCCTGCCAATCCCAAGAACAAAGTCAAAAAGTTTCTCAAGACCATCAGATGCTTGTTCAAGAAAGGGAAGGATCTCCATCATCTCTCCAATGCTCTAGATGACGTGGTTGGTCAAGCCAAGCAGTTGGCCGAGCAACGTCAAAGGTACGAGCAAGAGACACGGGATACCGCCGATGGTGCTAGCATTGACCCTCGCATGATGGCTCTGTACACGGACGTGACAGAGCTCGTCGGCATTGAAGAAGCACGAGACAAGTTGATCAACATGTTGACTAAAGGTGACGATTGGTCGGAGCAGCCCTTGAATACGTTCTCTATTGTTGGATTTGGTGGGTTAGGCAAGACTACTCTTGCCAAAGCGGCGTATGATAAGATCAAAGTGCAATTTGATTGCGGTGCTTTTGTTTCGGTTTCTCAAAATCCCGACGTGAAGAAAGTCTTACAGAATATTCTCTATGGACTTGATAAGGGCAAGTATGGAAACATTCATAATGCGAAATTGGAAGAACAACATCTCATCGACGAACTCATTGAGTTCCTTACGAACAAGAGGTATATATGCCTATATTTTCTATTGCCAATCACTAGTTTACATTGTTTTGTAGTTTGTGTGTACACATTTAATTGGTACCTGTTTATGAATCCCAGCGGTGATCATTCACTATGATTTATAATTTCCATGTAAATACTTGAAGTCTAATCCCACCTTTTCACGCACCTATTCCTCAATTAGTAATGACCAGCTTACAGAAAAAGATCATTACTTGTATTGTTTGATTTGTCAACTTACGTTCTTAAACACTTGTCTAGGTACCTCATTGTAATTGATGACATATGGGATGAGAAAGCATGGAAACTAATTAAGTGTGCTTTCTCCAAGAAAAGTCTTGGCAGTCGTGTAATCACGACAACTCGTATTATCAGTGTCTCTCAAGCATGTTGTGCTTCTGCTGATGATATCTATAGAATGGAACCTCTTTCTCAGGATGTATCAAGAAGGCTCTTCAACAAAAGAGTATTTTCCCATGAGAAAGAGTGCCCTTCCGAGTTGGCACAAGTATCTGAAGACATATTGCATAAATGCGGTGGGATACCATTAGCAATTATAACTATAGCAAGTCTTTTGTCTAGTAATCGTCAGATAAAAACAAAGGACCAATGGTATGCTTTGCTCAAATCCATTGGTCGTGGTCTTACAGAAGATCGCAGTGTGGAGGAGATGAAGAAGATATTACTATTCAGCTATTATGATCTACCTTCTTATCTGAAGCCTTGTTTATTATATCTCAGTGTCTTTGAAGAAGATGAGGAGATTATGAGAAGTAAACTTGTATGCAAGTGGATTTCCGAAGGTTTTGTTTACAGTGAGAAGCAAGAAACTAACTTACACGTGCTCGGTGATAGCTACTTCAACGAGCTAGTAAACCGAAGTATGATCCAGCCAAAAGACATTGATAATGAAGAAAAGGTACGAGCTTGCCGTGTACATGACATGGTGCTTGATCTCATATGCTCACTAGCGAGGGAAGAAAACTTTGTCACTATATTGGATGGAAATGAGAGAAAAATGCCTCACACGCAAAGAAAGGTTCGCAGACTATCCATCCGAAGTAGCAAGGTAGACGTGGATACCATCATGATGGCACACGTGAGATCTCTTTCATTCAGAAGTAAGATTGTTGATCCAGCGCTGAATATTGCGAGTTTTCAAGTTATGCGTGTGTTGGATTTGGAAGTTTGTGATATCTCAGATGTTGGGTATGTGGCGGATCTATTACATTTGAGGTACCTAGGACTAAAACGTACTAAGGTCAGGCATCTTCCAGGGCAAATAGGGAAGCTGCAGTTTTTGCAAACCCTTGATATTAGAGGAACTCTTATACGGATTGTGCCAGCTAGTGTTGTTTGTCTAAGGCGGCTAATGTGCCTGTATGTTGACAAGGGCACAGAACTGCCACCTAGGATTGGTAGCGTGACTTCTCTGGAGGTGTTACGAAAGGTGCGCATTTCAGATTCTAGCCAATTGAATAGTCATTTTGTGAAAGAGCTGGGCCATTTGACCAACCTAAGGGTGCTGCAGTTAGAGTTGGGCAAGTTGGACGAAAGCATGTTTGAGTTTTTTCTGGAATCTTTAAGGAATCTGCAAAAATTGGAAACTCTACATGTTCATTTTGGAAGCGTCGACTTGATGCGCGAAGGCTGGGTGCCCCCTGTACAACTCCGTAGATTAGATATTCAATATTCGTACGACCCGCTCCTGACACTGCCGACATGGATCAGTCCTTCATCGCTTCCTCTCCTCTCCTATCTGGTCATAAAGGTGTATGAAGTGCGACCGGAGGACATTCAGATTCTTGGAATGCTGCCGGCTCTTCGTTATCTCGATCTACGTGTCGACTCCACAGGAGTGGTTCCGGCAGAAATGCATGCTGTTACTGCCGGTGCATACCCATGTGCGACCGAGTGCTACTTCGGTTGTAATACGGCTGTGCTTCCATCCATATTTGCACGAGGAGCTGCGCCAAGGCTTAAACGCCTTCGGTTCCAATTCCGAGCAGATTGGATCTCCCGTGAGGACATTAATTTGGGCACGTGGCATCTCCCTTCCCTCGAGGAAGTCGAGGCTACACTTAACACAAGCAGAGCCACCGATGAGGAGGTGAAGGAAGCGAGAGCTGCGCTGAGGGCAGCGGCGGACGAGCATCCCAACCGTCCCAGACTTAGTATATTTTGACAGATACGTATGAAAAAGGTACGAAAACAAGTCCCACTATCGTGCATTCCTGTTATCTGTACACGTAGTCTCGTGTTTTCTCACCAAGCGATTTATTATTCTCCTCTTTCCGTTTTTCAGTTTCAGGCGGTGGGAGTGCTAAGTGGGTTGTTCATCAAATCTTGCAACCAGGTACTATGCTGACTCCATACATTTGTAGACGCGACCTATTTTTTCAGCATTTATTTAGCTAGCTAGTTAGCTTACTTGCTTGATCGATCAATTAGTCCTCCTAAATCCTGAAATGCTACGTTTTGCAATATGAATTTCTCCAGTGTTGGCTATTACACTTAGCTGTTATTTCTGGATGCTACAATATTATAACATATGCCAAGTAATCCAGATCATAGCAGGCAATCCACCAAGTAACATGTGTTTCTCTGCTTAGATGAACACCGTGTTTTTTTCCTTTTCTTTTTGCAACATTTGACTAAATGTACTACATGCTTTGACGATCCACATGGCATTTGCAGGTAGTCCAGCAGGAGCTACCAAGTTTCGTCGACATGGCCTCCATCATGCCTGCCTGCAACTCCTCCCGTGGTCTGCTGTTCGGTCCGTCTTCCTTCTGCATCCATATGAAGCTCTGATCATGTTCGCTTAAATGTCTGAATTCTTGGCTTATTTCCGCTTGTTTCTGCCAATTCAAGAACCATTAATAAGTTTGAGTGCGCCCACTACATTTGGTCCGTGATGAACCATTATTTATGTACTATACTAGCTGGTTGGCCTGCTTTGATTATCTATCACTACTTTGTAAAAGCTTCTAGACTAAATGTTTATTCCAGACTTGTAAAACTACAATGTCGCGTTTAAATTTGGGCGATCTTCTAAAGTTTCACCTTCTAATTTTCATGTTTTTTTGTGTGAAATAATCAAGGGAGTCGACCCTGTCCTTTTGATGTGCTGGTTTAAAATCTGTGTTTGTACTCATTTGGTTTGAGTACAACTGGAATTTGAACTGCTATAGTATCTAAACTTGAGAACATCGAATTGTCATGCTACCTTTGTTATTTTCCTGGGTCCTAGGTGCCGTCCTTGGCCGATGATCTCGTGTGTGTGCCTGCTGCGGTTATGCTTTTTCACATCATATTTTCACACCCCGCAGCAACTAATGTAGAGGCTAGGTGCCTGGTGGGCCTGCTAGAGCCACTGCTCAACTTCTTTATGGAAACTAGTTGAATGAGGGTCGCAATTACTCACTTTACAATTCAAGAACCATTAGTTTGAGGGCCCCCATGATAAACAATTACTCCCTCCATTTCAAAATATAAGATGTTTAGCTTTGTGAAGCAAATATATCTAGATGTCTTTTAGTGTAAAGTTTAGAACGAATCTACACACTAAAAAGAGTCTAGATACATTCACTTTACAAAACTAAAATATTTTATATTTTTAAATGGAGTGAGTATTTATGTACTACTGGTTGGTTGGCCTGCTTTCATTATGTATCACTACTTTGTACAAGTTTCCAGACTTGTAAACTACGATGTTGCGTTTAATTTGTGCTATCTTCTGAGGTTTCACTTTCTATATTGTCATGTTTTTGTGTGAAATAATCAAGGATGTCGACACTGTCCTTTTGATGTGTCGGCTGACAATCTGTCATGAGGAAACACCACTTGCATGGTACCATAGGCAAAAAACATTGCTAGACCAATTAAATGCATGCATGTCCTCTAAATCATTAAATGTTGAGACTCTGCTTAAGAAACAATGCATTGTATTACCTCCGTTTGGGATTATAAGTCCGCGTGAATAACTAGGTTGTTAATTTCAACAACAAAATATAAATAATATAGCATAAAAATTATACCATTAGAAACTTTAGATGTTATATTTTCTAATAATATAATTTTCATGATATATAAGTTATTTTGGTCAAATTAACAACCTAAGTATACGCGTAAGATCTATAATCCCAAACAGAGGGAGTAGTTGTTTCTTAAGTTTTAATTGCTCATATGAAAACGTGCTAAGATCTATCTAAAAAAACGTGCTAAGATACAGCCTATTGTGAAAAGCCTTAGTACCATAACATCACACACCCCAATACAAGATGAGTCCACAACCTAATTAATAAGAGCTTGCATTAGATATAAGTTACAACCAGTATGAAGGTACTCCCTCCGTTAGGGATTATAAGGCTTAAGAATTTTTTTAAAGTGTTAGGAATTATAAGTCCTTTCTTATTTATTACCATCTCTTATCCAATGCATGGTCTTATTTTTTTTCTCTTCCCTCATGCATATATAACTATTGATGCATGTAGTAATCAAGAGAGTGAGTTATTGCTTTTCTTAATCCTATCAAAATGGTCCATAGGCCTTATAATCCCTAACAGAGAGAGTAGTAACTTAGACTAATAATATATGCATGTAACTTAGACGGTTAGCGAGTTCATTGCCCCGGTGGAGATTGACTGTCAGATCGAAGAGGCAGGAGGTACCGGCACCTGCTGGTACCTCCCAAGCACGGGAGAATTTCTCCAAATTTTTTGCTTATATACAACTGAATTAACGCCACGCCGCGCCAACTTTTCTAGTCTATATATTATATCCTCGTCCTTTTAAGTCAGATGCACCAAAACTAGTCAGTGGTTAGTTGTTGAATTAGTGGTTAGTTGTTGTGGAGTCCAGTCTTAGACCAACCACTAATTCTTGAAAGCAGTTTAAGCACGTCCTTAAACTAGTGGAGTACACCTTTTCCCTCTATTCAACACAAACCAGTGCTCGGCACCATCGAGTGCGCTTAAACATTGCATGGCTATATATAAATTAAGTAATTTGTGTTGCACACATGGTCCGAGCGGAGATTCAGACGATCGGTTGGTGGCTAGTTTTTTTACTAGCTAAAGTATTTAAATAAAAATATATCTATTATCTATTACTAGTATATACTAAAAGTAATATAATAGTGTTTTTCGAGACGCTACGTTAATCTACATCAAAGAGTTTGCTTTTGACAAAACAAAGGCAGACGAAACTGCACCATAGCTACATCCTCCCCAGAGTGAGCTGCATCTTAGTTGCGTCTCTTTTCACTACTGATGTTCTGCATGAAAAGCACATTTAGTTTTTAGTAATGCATACGGCCTGTGTTGACAGGCCATTTAGATCTAGGAATGCGCCTCGGCACACGATTAGTTGCGCATTTCAGGCATTCTTTGTGTTAATGAAAAGACCCATGGTTGGACCTGACGTGGAAATAGATAGATCACTGATTTTCCGATGCATAAGAAGGTAAGCCACCTATTTTTTTAGAGTATAAAAATCTCAGGAAGCATGCAGTTATTTCAATTAGAGTAACCATGGCCACAAGATTAACATGTTTTAGAGGACTATAAGATAGGGAAAATACAAAGTGATTCAATGTTAAGGCCAACAATTTCACTCTCACAATGTGATACTCTAGTTTTTTTGGTCGCTTAAGCCTTATTACCAAGGGGTTACTGGAAAATAAACTTATGACAGCTTAATACATATAAATACTACCTGCTTTACTAGACATCGCCATCCTTACTTACAGATAATATTTTAGATATGATTTGACAAATTATCTTATACCTAATGTAATAAAAACTTTGATGCTTTGCGAACAAAGAATGCAAACAGTGACATGTGAACTGAGATGTCCAACAACATGAACTGCCCCTGGATATATGTCAATGAAACTGGACATCTATAAGTTAGGTTTAAGCTTAAAAGAGCAACATCTTGCAAACCATGAATAAAATCAAGCTTAATAGATTGATAATGGCATTGAACCATAAATTTACAATAATTCTTTTCCTGAGCAAGCAATGATTGGCAAAACACAGAACAAACCACATATTAATAAGTAGATAATGATGCCGAACCAGGAAATTACAATTATTGTTTTCCTGAGTAAGCCACGGTGGACTAGAACGAACTACATAATTAGATAGCTAACTAATAACAGGACAAACCAAAAGCTTTCACATAAGGAGATACAGGGACATGCCTGTCCAAGGCCCAGTGCATGCTGGGCGACCGCACAGGGTCCAAAAAATTTGGGGGCCCTAATTTTCCCAGCGCTTAGCCCATAGCAGACATTTTGTGAATATTTTTTTGTCCAGACCAACGTATCACAGAGTCCCACAAAAAGCATCAGGCTAACGACAGCTTTATGGGCCTAAAGTCAGCCCAGGCGGCTAGCCTAACGCTCCAGCGTTGCCGATCTGAGGCGGACGCGCCTTGTATGTTTCATGTCGTGGTCCGATCGATCAGGGATCGAATCAAATACAGATGAGCGCTCAGCTATATCGACAACCTCCCCTTGAAAAAGAAGACCGATCTGCTATGCCAACACGAGTTTCCAAGATGCAGTCGCCCACTAGCGTTGTAGGCTACTATCGTTGTAGGCTGCAGCGCATGTTTGTTACCAAATTGATGGACCTTTTCCTCCGATTCGATCTACTCGTTTTGCATCGAATGCTGCAAAGCAAATCAACGGATTTTTTTCTCTAGTGTCCTAACGCCCCAATCTGGACTTCGAACTCAAGCCCGACAAACTGACCAAGGTTTGCACTATGCAGAATCTACTATTAACTTGTCTTTGCAATTGACATGTACTTGAGAAATCCATGGATCCTATTAATATTTTAAACTATTTAAATACCGTAGTTAACCATTCATGTTACAGTTGCATTGGCGGAAAGGAGCTTTTCATAAGTCAAGTTGCTAAAATCTTACTTGCGTTTCTACTAGGACAGCAAGAAAGCCTCAATGGATTGGTGACAATAGCACTTGGAAATGATATCTAGAGAAGATTAATTATGAAATATAATAGAAGTTTTTATTTCAAAAATACCGGATGATGCTTTTTTAGTAGAACTCGAGGTTAGTTTATTACTTTAGTGGTCTATTGCCTAAGTGGTATAACTTTTAGTAGAATTAAAATGTTTGTTATCTCTACATATTGTATGAATTATGAAATAACATATATTCTTGTTGTATAATGAAGTGAAAGTGTGTTTTAGTCATCATTGTTATAAAAAACATTCAAAGTTTAGGGCCCCATTTTATGTTTCACACGGAGGCCCCGAATTTCTGAAAACGGACCTGGGACCAGGGTACACATGCAACAGGAATTTACTGTTAGATGTATTTTGTTCTCCCTAAACCCTCCGTACGTTTACGTACTTACGTGTACACATACATGATGGACTTGGAGTAGTACTCCTCTCCTGATCGCTCCCCTCTCCCTCGCTTGTATTGCCACCGATGGGGCTATTCCATCGCCTATATAACACGTAACTGAAGCCCCCAACAGGGCTATCGCTTCTGCCAATATGGTATTAGAGCCCTCCTTTTCCCAGACCTAACCGCCACAAAGATCCAAGCCGCTGCCTCACACAAACACAGCCAAACATCCAGAAAGCAAATCACCGATGCTTTGATCCGCCGCCATCGCCACACAAAAGCCTAAAAAATACCCAAAAACCAAGCCACCGCCGCTGCCACAAAACCTCATCATGGCTGGATCTTCATCCTCGTCGGCCACCTTGGCCACACTCCTCGAGTCTCCTCCCGCGCAGCTCCTCACACGCGACAACTTCATCACGTGGAACGCCTTGATGCTCCCTGTCCTGCGTGGTGCAAGGGTGCTTGATCTCGTTGAGGGAAAGGACGTTGCGCCCGAGAAGACGGTGGAGGTCGAAGACAAGGAAGGCAAGAAATTCAAGGCCAGAACCCTGACTATGCCGCTTGATTCACACGAGATCAGCAGGTACTTCGTTTCCTGCTGAATTTCGTGTCTCCCGAGATCCTTGCCCATGTCATCGGGCTGGAAACGACCGCTGAAGTGTGGGCTTCACTCAAGGAGCTGGTTTCCTCCCAATCACGGTCGAGGATTCAGATCCTCCGCGGAGCCCTTCAGAACACGAAGAAGGGAACACTTTTTGCTACCAAGTACGTCGCCAAGAAGAAGGCCATAGCGGCAGAGCTTGCTGCCGCCGGCAAAACCCTAAATGAAGATGAGCTGATCGGATCCATCCTCAATGGACTCGACCGCTCCTACAACGCCTTCAAGACTGCCATCAACGCCAACCCCGGTACAACCTTACCAGATCTTCTTAATCAGCTTGTTGCATATGATGCCCTGCAAGATGATCCAGACGACACCGAGGCCTTCACATCCTCAGCCAATGTCGCCCGCCGTGGAGGAGGGGGCGGCGACACTTGCCACCACAGCGAGGCCGTGCTGATGATCGTGGGTGCCAGGAGGATCGCCCAGGCCATTGTGACCGCGGCTATGACCCGTCCAGTCAGCGACTGAAGCCGAGTCGTCGTCATCCTTCCCGCCGTTTCCCTTTTCCCGCCCTCGCCGCTACACCCCTCCCGCCCTCGCTGCCGGCCTCGGCCTATAAAAGCCGTACCTCTCGCCGTCTCCCTTCACACTCTCTCACAGTGCTCCCAACTCCGCCGAACTTCAAATGCTCGCACCTTTCCACCTCCAACTCTCCGGTGAAAAGCCATGGCCGAGAGATTCCCCGGTGACACCGCGGCGGCGAATGGCTTCGGCCGACGCACGCTGCAGCCGTGGGAGGCCCGAATGCTCGACGACGCGGGCTATATGGTGCTGTTGGACTTTCGTCTCCCCCTCATGGAATTCGAACTGCCATCTTTCAAAAGAGCTGGGCCATCTGACCAAGCTGAGGATACTCCGGTTTCAATGGGGACAGTTGGATGAGAGCCTATGTGAAGCTTTGGTGCAATCCCTAAATAATCTGCACAATTTGGAAATTCTGGATAGTTCCGTTGCGCTGAATTGCAAACCACATGTCGATCTTATGAGCAGAGGCTGGGTACCCCCTTTAAAACTCCGCAGTTTATGTTTCGACGTAGCTCACTGCTCATTCCTAACACTACCAGCATGGATTAATCCTTCCTCACTTCATGCTATATCGCGCCTCATTATATCATTGGAGAAAGTGAGACCTGAGGACGTTCAGATTGTTGGAATGCTGCCAGCTCTTCGTTATCTCCATTTATGGGGTGGCAGGGGTGGTACCAAGGTCCTAGGTGTCGATGTGGTGGAAATGTTTGTTGTTTCCCCTGACTCCTTCCAATGCGCGACAGACTGTTACTTCAATCGTTTTACCGTGGCGCCATCTATGTTTCCACGAGGGGCTGCGCCAAAGCTTAAACGACTTCAATTCACCTTCTCGTGGACAATAATCCATGGCGACTTGTTAAAATCCATGGCGACTTGTTAAAAGCAAGCGGGTCTCCCAGTCCCACTACAATCTTTTCAAGTTCCACCTTTTGATTGTAGCGGTGGTTGCCTAACCTGGAACTAAAAACGCAACTGGATGAGCATGCGCAACTTTGTAATCCCCCTTGGCATGGTTTCCGAAGTCGACCACACTGCTCTCTCCGATCACAACCATATGATTTTTAGGTTTGCCCATCTGTTCACGGAGGCAGTGGTTGCTAAATCCAACTAATATCCCAACTCGTCTGTCCGGAGCATGCATCCTGAGCCCAACTCGTCTGTCCGGAGTCATGCATCCTGAGCTTAGTTCTTAAACGTGGCCACATTGGTGTTAAGAGCATCTCCACTCACATTTCCGCAGATCCCAGGGTGAATTTTAGCTCTGGACGCAGAAATCTGTCCCAGTCGCGTTTTCAGAAACTTGTTTTCATCCGGGTTTGGACCAAGTTTGGTCCGGACTTTCTAGTCCATTCCCAGGATGCGGGAACGCCGGACGAAACAAATTCCGCGAAAAAAAAGAGACGGCGCGTGGACCCGCCTAGTCAGCTACAGAAGCCGAGTTGTCGTCATCCTTCCCGCCGTTTCCCTTTTTCCCACCCTCGCCGCCGGCCTCGGCCTATAAAAGCCATACATCTCGCCGCTTTCCTTCACAGTCTCTCACAGCGCTCCTAATTCCGGTGAACTTCAAACACTCGCACCTTTCCACCTCCACAACTACGGCGAAAAGCCATGGCCGAGAGATTCTCCGGCGACAACATGGCGGCGAACGGCTTCGGCCGACGCACGTTGTAGCCGTATGGTCGAGAGATACCCCAGCCACAACGCGGCGGCGAACGGCTTCGGCCGACGCACACCGCAGCCGTGGGAGGCTCGGATGCTCCACGACGCGGGCTATATGGCACCGTCAGACTTTCTTCTCCCCCTCGGCTAGAATCTTAGCGCCAGGTGGATCCCGATTCCACCGGTGCCGACCGACGAGGACATCGCCGACGAGATCCAGGCGGCTATCACCGTCATGGAAGACCCGGATCCTTCCGAGGATCCTGGAAACCTGGTCTTCTGGAAGCAGTTCTTCGCCGACAGGCGGCTCTAGGAGCTCGCCCGCCACGAGGGACCATCGGGCTCGCCGTCAATGCGCAACAATGCGGCGTCGCGCTGCCGCTGGTGGAGCGCTCCCGGGATGCGCAACAATGCGGCGTCAGCGTCGCTGGTGGGCGCTCCGAGATCTTGCAACAATGCACGTCGCGCCGCTAGTGAGCGCTCGGCGACGCATGACGCCCGCGTCTTGGAGCACATCGTGCCGGTAACCACCGCCTCGGCATGTAGAAGCGGCGTCCTAAGATTTCGGTGTGGCCCTTTTATGTTTTCATAGTTAAAATTCGATGTAATATACGCGTCCTTGCCCTAATTAATGAAATCCTCCGATATTTATCCAAATTTTGTCGTGTTTAACTGAATTCGGGAACTCGGCCTAAGTTTCATTCGATCCAAAATTGGTCCGAAATTCGGCTTGGCATCACCCAAGAAGTGGGATGCTCTAATTAGTGTTAGCACATGGTCTTATCTAGGGAGTAGGGAGCAGCAGGAATCGTTCTAATTTTCTTTGGCACAAGATAGCAAGATTACACCACCGCAGCTGATACATGGGACCCGGGACCCGGCTGTGCGTAGGCCCACAGGGCAGCCTGGCCATGCACATGATCACTCATATCCTGTCCCGGTTCGTAGATAAATTAGTCTTGAGCACCCCGTTGCTGGTTTCTTCTTAGAACTTCTCTCTCCCGTTGACCAAACTGCATGTAGCGCTCCTAGATCTCTTCCAACCAAAACACTAAACACTGAAGCATCTGTGGAGAGGTCATACCAGCCATGGAGATCGCCATGGGGGCTATCGGCCCTCTCCTCCCGAAGCTCGGCGGCCTTCTCGTCGGTGAGTTTACCCTGGAGAAGCGCGTGAGGAAAGGTGTCGAGTCTCTTGTGACAGAGTTGGCGTTGATGCACGCTGCTCTTCGCAAGGTGGCAAAAGTACCTCCGGAGCAGCTTGACGAGGGTGTCAAGATCTGGGCAGGAAAAGTCAAGGAGCTAGCCTACCAAATGGAGGACATCGTAGATTCCTTCATGGTGCGTGTGGAAGATGGAGGCGAGCCTGCCAACCTGAAGAACATAGTCAAGAAGGTAGTCAAGAAGACCATCAAATTATTCAAGAAGGGAAAGGATCTCCATGGGATCTCCGATGCACTAGCAGAGGTGGTTGGTCAGGCTAAAGAATTGGCCGAGCTGCGCCAAAGGTATGAGCAAAAAATGCCGGACACCGGCTCTAGTGCTAGTGTTGACCCTCGTGTGATGGCTCTGTACACAGATGAGACAGAGCTTGTTGGCATTGAAGAAACACAAAACGAGCTGATCAGCATGTTGCTTGGAGGTGATGATTGGTCCAAAGATCCGCTGAAGACGGTTTCTATTGTTGGATTTGGTGGGTTAGGTGATAGAGCTGCCTCGCGCAGCTCCTCTTCTTCCTCTAAACTCACAAGGAAAAACAAGGTAGACAATGGTTTTTTGCCCCGTGCTGAAACACACAGCCACGAGCTTTTCTTCTCTGTCTATTCTCTTCTCACTCAAAGTAAACATGATTACAAGTGATTAAATACTCACGCACACACCATCGAGGCAACACACTCGGCCACTAACACCACACGTACTAACTACCTGCCCACTAACCTGATCCACCTCCACAAGACCAGGCCAAACTTGAGTAGCTAGCTAACAAACTCTATCCATGCACTAACAAAATCAACTAGGTGATCACCGAATCATTCGGCTAGCTCTCATGCAGCTTACTCCAGCACCGTATCACACGGTCCTTGGCATCTCGCCGTGTAGCACCTGGAGACCGAACTTGTACGTATCTCACGTACTAGAAGTACGGCAAGCTACATGAATACATGATCACCTAACTATATGCAAAACTGAAATAAACATGCGGATACATATATCAAGATTATACCTAACATTAGGCAAGACAACTCTTGCCAAAGTGGTGTACGACAAGATCAAAGTGCAATTCGAGTGTGCTGCTTTTGTTTCGGTTTCTCAAAATCCAGACATGAAAAAGGTTTTCAAGGACATTCTCTATGAACTTGATAAGAACAAGTATGCCGATATTCATAATGCAACACGAGATGAAAGACAACTCATCGATGCACTATGTGATTTTCTTACAAACAGAAGGTATATGCTTCTTTTTATGCACTCCTTTAGTATTTTTGTATGTATGTAAAATCATGACATCATTCTGTATTAGTCAAATTACATTTTAGCAGCATACTTTGTTCCTTTTATAAAAGAATCATATTGTTGGTCATTCAATAGTGATTTACATTGTCCGTGCAAATCCTTGCACTCCTTTCCCGCGTATTTTCGCTTACATGATCAATTATTCACCTCAATAAGTCTCTTAGATATATTTTCATTTTATAACTTGTTGACTAATTCTCGGAAACATTCACATAGGTACCTGATCGTAATTGATGACATATGGGATGAAAAGGCATGGCACATAATTAAGTGTGCTTTCTCCAGGAAGAGTCCTGGAAGTCGATTAATCACGACAAGTCGCATTATCAGTGTTTCTGAAGCATGTTGCTCTTCTAGTGATCATATTTACAAAATTAAACCTCTTTCTCACGATGTATCAAGAAGGCTCTTCCACAAAAGAGTATTTTCTCATGGAAAAGAGTGTCATGCCGAGTTGGTTCAAGTATCCGAAGACATCTTACACAAATGTGGAGGGATACCATTAGCAATCATTACTATAGCAAGTCTTCTCGCTAGTAACCATCAGATAAAAGGGAAGGATCAATGGTATACCTTACTGAAGTCCATTGGTCATGGACTTACAGAAGATCGCAGTGTGGAGCAGATGAAGAAGATACTATTATTCAGCTATTATGATCTACCTTCTTATCTGAAACCTTGTTTATTATATCTAAGTATCTTTCCAGAAGATCACAAGATTATGAGAGGCAAACTGGTATGGAAATGGATCTCCGAAGGACTTGTCTATAGTGAAAAACAAGAAACTAATTTATATGAGCTTGGTGACAGCTACTTCAACGAGCTAGTAAATAGGAGTATGATCCAGCCAATAGGCATTGATAATGAAGAAAAGGTAGAAGCATGTCGTGTACATGACATGGTGCTTGATCTCATATGTTCATTGGCAAGTGAAGAGAACTTTGTCACTATATTGGATGGTGATGAGAGAAAAATGCCTAATTCACAAAATAAGGTGTGGAGATTATCAGTACAATGTAGCAAGGTTGATATGGCTACCATCAGTATGGCACATGTGAGGTCTCTGACCGTTTTCAGTGATGGTGTTGTTGACCAACTGCAAGAAAAATCTAGTTCTCAAGTTATGCGTGTGTTGGATTTAGAATATTGTCCTGTTTTGCACAGTGCATGTATGGGGAATTTACTGCAGTTGAGATACCTTGGACTGAATCATGGAGGGTTCAAGGATCTTCCAGTGGAAATAGGGAAGCTAAAGCTTCTACAGACCCTAGATATTAAAGGAACAAGCATAAAGAACCTACCGTCGAGTGTTGTTCAGCTAAGACGTCTTATGTGCCTGCATGTTGGCATGCATATGAATCTCCCTTATGGGATATGTAACTTAACTTCCCTAGAAGTGTTGTGCGGAGTGACGGTGGGCAAGATATCTTCATGCAATTCGAACTGCCATCTTGCCAAAGAGCTGGGCCATCTGACCAAGCTGAGGGTACTCCGGTTTCAATGGGGACAGTTGGATGAGAGCCTATGTGAAGCTTTGGTGGAATCCCTAAATAATCTGCACAATTTGGAAATTCTGGATAGTTCTGTTGCGCTGAATTGCAAACCACATGTCGATCTTATGAGCGGAGGCTGGGTACCCCCTTTAAAACTCCGCAGTTTATGTTTCGACGTAGCTCACTGCTCATTCCTAACACTACCAGCATGGATTAATCCTTCCTCACTTCATGCTATCTCGCGTCTCATTATATCATTGGAGAAAGTGAGACCTGAGGACGTTCAGATTGTTGGAATGCTGCCAGCTCTTCGTTATCTCCATATATGGGGTGGTACCAAGGTCCTAGGTGTCGATGTGGTAGAAATGTTTGTTGTTTCCCCTGACTCCTTCCAATGCGCGACAGACTGTTACTTCAATCGTTTTACCGTGGCGCCATCTATGTTTCCACGAGGGGCTGCGCCAAAACTTAAACGACTTCAATTCACCTTCTCAGTCAGGTGGATCGCCCGTGGAGATTTTGATTTGGGCATGGGGCATCTCCCTTCCCTCGAGTATGTCAGTGCTTCTGTTTACAAAGATGGAGCCACCGATACGGAGGTGAAGGAAGCAAAGACTGCGCTGGTGGCAGCGGCGAACGCCCATCCCAACCGTCCCATACTTCACATGTACAAACCAGAAGGTATGAAACGTACACAGGTTGCATAAGCATGAATTTGCCATTATGCTGCACTCATCCCTCGTTTCCTGTTTCTTTCTCAATTGCAGCCTGGAAAAAAATATACAAGGCACTACACCTGTAGTCCCTCGTTTTCTCACCACATCGTTTATTCCTCTCGGCTTCCGTCTTCTTTAGTTCAGTCGGCCTGATTGCTACTTTGATTCATCAACTCTTGCAAACAGGTACTATACTGATTCCACTTATTAGTAGCAAACTATTCTCTCAGCACCAAACTATTAGCTACCCTAAGTGCCATGAATATTGCAGTATGAATAAATTCAGGTTGTGCTACTTATGCAGAAGAGAATACGTGCATATGGATCCTTTGTTGTTAATTTGATATTTCTGCATGCTACGGATTATTATATCTAGTATATATGAGGAAATCTGTATTATCAAGCAATCAATGAAGTAATAAGTGTTTCTGTAGCTACTACGCGAACTCTGTGTTTTTTCCCCTTTGTGCAACATTTGACTGAAGGTATTGCTTCCACTGTCCACGTGAACTTGCAGGTAGTCCATCAGGAGCTACCAAGTTTTTTAGACATGACTCCATCGTGCCTGCCAGCAACTCCTCCCGTGCTCAATTCAGGAACTATTAGTAAGGGTGAGGACACACCGCTGCATTTCGCCCATGGTGAACACTTAATTAGAATAGAGCATTCAGTTTGTACAATCTTCTGTAGGTTCGCCTTCTGATGAAAACAATGAAGTCGGTAATTTTGATGTGCCGGCTCTACGATCTGAATTTTGTATAAGTGGAACTCCTATAGTATCTGAACTTGAGAACATCCAACTGTTATTGCTAGCTAAATCTGAAAGCCCGGAATTGTACACGGAGTATTTGTTTCTTATTGACAGGCCCCTGATATAATTTCCTGCTGAGTTAAATTCATGGTTAATCACTGAACTTGTTTAGCAAAGTCAATATTGTCATTGTACAATGAAAATACAAGTTTACGGTCACTGAAGACGCGTCAGAGCATCATTTGCGGTCACTGCGCGCACGGTAGAGATGTATTTGATGATGTGGCTAAAAGTGCAATGGACGTCGGAGGGGGTGGGGTGAATAGCCTTTTAAAATTATTACGGTTTAGGCTCAAGTAAATGCGGAATAAAACTAAAGATTAATTTATTGAGCACAAAACCTAGCCACTAAGTTCACCTAAGTGAACCAACAACCTATGCTAAGCAATACAAGCAACAAGGTGATAGCAAGATATAAATACTTTAAGCACGATGGCTATCACAAAGTAAAGTGCATAAGTAAAGGGCTTGTTTGAGAGATAACCGATGGACGCGGAGACGAAGATTTGTTTTCCGAAGTTCACTTTCAAATAAGCTACGTCTCCGTTGGAGAGGTACGATGGCGCAATGCTCTCCGAACGCCACAAATGGCTCACATCGAGGTGTGGTGGCTCGATGCTCACCCAACGTCACCCAAGGCCTCACCTGGATGCGAAAGCACGCAACTCATCGATGCCATAAAAGGCTCACCCTATTCTTTCAAGTGCGTACCATAAAAGACGAGCACTCGCTCCACTATGAGACTCTTGAGGGCGGTCACCGAACACATACAAGATTGGGGCTATCTCCACAACTCAATTAGAGGCTCCCAACAACAAAGCCACAAAAGGCTACAACGCCACAAAAGGCCAACAAAGCCACAAAAGGCTACAAGACCACAAAAGGTCAACAAGACCACAAAAGGTCAACAACCCAACCACACAACCGTCTAGGGTTTCAAGAACCCAAGAGAAACAAGCCCACAAGCTTGAACTCACCATATCTCCGAGGAGAACTCAAACCTATACACCAAATGCAAGGGCAAGTCCTTCTCTCCCAAATTTCAACAAAGCTACAAAAGCTATTGAAAGAATAAGGGAGAAAGAACACAAGAGGAGAACACAAAACTCTCCAAATCTAGATCCCAATGATTCCTTCACAAAGAAGGGATTTGACTTGGGTGGATTGTATATCTAGATCTCCTCTCACTTTTCCCTCAAAAAGATGTAAGAATCATGGGAGAGAGAGGGAGTAAGAGAGCTCAAATAGGTCAACAATGGTGGGCAAAAACGAGCTCAAAAGATGGGGAACCATTGGGGAAGAAGCCCCCCTTAAATAGGACAAGGAAAAACTGACCGTTTGGGCCAGATTCGCGTACCACCGGAACTTCCGGAAAATAGAAACACAAGTTACTGAACCTAGCCGGAACTTGGGTCGGAACTTGGGCCGGAACTTCCGGTCAAGCAAAAACGCAGGATAGCATTGCACGGAAACTTCAATAACTTTTGATTCCGGACTCTGTTTTGATGATATTGGGCTCGTTTTGAAGAGAACGGAAAGCTATATAAGATTATGCAAATAAACATCATAGTCCAGCATGGAAGGATAAAACCAAATTGAGAAAGGTATGACCTCTCTAGAAGCGATGACCCGGTAAAACCTCCAAAATCCCAAACACAAGAAGTTGAGCTTGGAAACTCCGATTGGGATGAAACCAATTTTGTTGGGAAGATAAAACCAAGAGAACCCAACAAAATGTTAAATATTGGATACCACCAAGGGATAAAATATCAAGTATATATGTGAAGTATCCCCCAAGGTGTGGAGCCGGAAAACTCGCAAGATCAAAAACCACAATAAGATATGAAAGGGAAATCCTTAGACGATGAACTAGAGCTTGTTATGATGATGACCACAAGCTATAGATCCTCTCATGGACAAGAACCAAATAACAACCAAGAAAGATGATGCTATGAATGCAAAGGTTTGAGCTCTCTCCGAACGATGCAATCGAGACACCCGCTTGAGAGCCCCTCTTGATAGAACGACTATCTATCCTAAACCCGGTCTCCCAACTAACAACACGATGTTGGAGATATGCCCAAGAGGCAATAATAAAGTGGTTATTATCATCTCTTCACACTTATGATAAATGTTTACATACCATGCTATAATTGTATTAACCGGAAACATTAATACTTGTGTGATTTGTAAACTAAAATAAGAGTCCCTAGTAAAGCCTCTTGTTAAACTAGCTTGTTGGTTAATATATGATCATGGTTTCCTGATCATGAACATAGAGATGTTATTAACAACAGGATCATATCATTAGGAGAATGATGTGATGGACATACTCCTATAGATAAGCGTAGCATAAAGATCAAGTCATTTCAATAGTTCAATTGCTATATGCTTTCTGATACATAGTAACCTAATTCCTTCGACCATGAGATCATGCATATCACCTTTTATGAATGGATGCTTTGATGTCATCAAACACCACACCGTAATAGGGTGGATATAAAGGTGGCATTGAGTGTTCAGAAAGTATTGGTTGAAACACATGGATCAAGAGTGGGATTTGTCCATCCATATGACGGATAGATATACTCTAGCCCCTCTCGGTGAAATGTCATCCAATTAGCTTGCAAGCATGTGACTGGATCACAAGGGATCACATATCACGGGAACGAGAAAAGTGTACTTATCGATGTGAGGTTGAACTAGGTATGCAGCGACAACGGCGATCATAACCTCGGATAAGTAAACTATCGTGAGACAAAGGGAAATTGGTAGCGTATGTAAGTGGTTCATTCGATCGCAAAGTAATCGTAGAAATATGTGGGAGCCATATGAATTTCCAGATTCCTCTATTGGTTATTGATCGGAGAAGTGTCTCGATCATGTCCGCATAATTCACGAACCGTAGGGAGACACATAAGGATTCGACGTTGTTTGAGTAGTTATGGTATTATGAGAAAGAGACGAATGTTGTTGGTCTCGGATGGGATCCGGATATCACGAGGTGATCCGGAATGGTCCGGAGAATAAGATTCATATAAGGAAAGTCCGTTTGAGTTTGGAAATGATTAGGTGTTTTCATCGGAATGTTCTAGAAGGTTAGGAATGTCCGGACTCGGGGAAGGGTACATGAATGTGTCATTACATATTGGGATGATTGCATCATGTACTAAGTGTTCTCGCTGTTACAAATAAAGGATTAAATTGAATCCTAAAACTGAAAAGTCAAATGGCGGTTTGAAAGTCAAACGGCTAAACAGAAACCTGTGGGAAACAAGCAAGAGGAGGTTGAAACCGACTTGGGAGAGTCCCTCCTCTCCAAGCGGCCAGCCACCCAAGGCCGACTTGGGGAGGGACTCCCTCCCCTTGGCCGCCCCTCCCAGCTATAAAAGGAGGGGCAGGGCCTCCTCCTCTATACACACAAGTTCCTATCCTCTAAATCTAAACCCTAGCCACAGCCTCCGGTTTAGAGCCGTTTTGGTTTAGAGCTTCTAATTGCCCTAGCCTTCGGTTTAGAGCCTTATAATTGGTGTGTCTAATCCCTAGACCACTAAAGCCTCTCTCATACTCCACCATACTCGCCTCGGCTTAGGCGAAGCCTGCGAGATCTCCCTCTACTTCCCGTACCACCTTGGTTGTCTTAGGAATCGCGAGGAGAGTACTACAACCTCCATTTTCTTTGGAACAAGGGAGAGGAAGGTCTTCGTCGAATCCGAACGATGTGACCGGCATTGGGGCGCTTCTTAGGAACGTGGTATTTGGAAGGATCGTCCGCGATGATCTTGAGATCGGAAGTGTACGACTACATCACCCACGAGAATCTGGTCTCGTTAACCGCTTTGGAATCTTTGAGGGTAAGTTATTCCATCGACTCGTTGCTACAATCTAGTAGATAGATCTTGGCTTGTTTGTTTGTATGCGATAGAAATTTTTTGTTTTCCATGCTACGAACCCCTACAGTGGTATCAGAGCCGTGTCTATATGTAGATCATTGCGAGTAGAACACAATGGTCATTGTGGGCGTTGATGCTTTTATTGCTGATTGCTTCTTGTGTACTTTGCATCTTGCGGTATGTTGGGATGAAGCGGCCCGGGCTAACCTTACATGACATCATTCATGAGACTTGCTCCACGCTTGACATGCAACTTGTATTGCATAAGTGGCTTTTGGGTGCTGTTTCTCCTAGCATAGTTAAGATCCAATTTACAACGGGTGATTAACAATACTAGTATCAATGTTGTGGTTCTTGTTCGTAAGTTAGAACGACACTTATTGAAAGCCCCAAACCACGTAAAATATGCAAAGAAAGTAGAGGCATCTAACTTTGTTTTGCGGGGTGTCTGATGTGATATGGCCATGATTGTGATTATATATGATGTATGCAATGTTCCTTATTGTAAGTTGGCAACCGGGAGCCATATGGTTGTTTTAATTTCTGTTAAGACCCGCGTGTCTATTCAAAGTAGTTGTAATAGTTGAAGCGTGGGCGACAACCATGGAGAGGTCATTGACCTTGATGCAATGCGGTGATGATGGAGATCATGTTCGTGCTGGAAGATGGAGATCGGAAGCACAAAGAATAAAGGCCATATCATATCACATATTATGAATTGCATGTGATGTTAATCCTTTATGCATCTTGTATTGCTTAGTAGACGATGGTAGCATTATAAGTTGATCCCTCATGCACATGAATTTCAAGTCATAAAGTGTTCACCCTTAGTTAGCACCGTTGCTAAAGCTTGTTGTTTCGAAGCACCACGTGATGATCGGGTGTGTTAGATTCTGCAAGTGTATACAACGTGAGCAAGCCAGATTTGCTCATGCGGAAACTAAGATTTGATCTTGACGAGCCTAGCATGTACAGACATGGTCTCGGAACACGGAATACCGAAAGGTAGAGCATGAGTCATATAGTAGATATGATGAACATGTTGATTGTTCGCCATTGAAACTATATCAACTCTCGTGATGATCGGTTTTGATGTGGTGGATTTGGTTCGTGTGATCACTAAAACAATGTGAGGGATATTATTTTGAGTGGGAGTTCACCTAGATTAATTTAATTATTAATTAGAACTCAATTTATCATAAACTAAATCAAATTGAATTTGCATAGTTGTTGTAGTCATTGGCATCCGTTTACCACCTTGCGCTTAGCTATAATTGAGATGATAGAACTATAGAATTCTGGTTAGTTACTTTACTAACTGGTATCGTATTGTTTTGAAGTGTTAATCTAAAGTTTAAAAGTTCTATTGCAAACTTTTAGTAAGTTCCGGTTACTCCATGAAGTTTAATAATTAGTATTAAATCAAGAGTGACAATTCCAAGTGTTAGTGTATAAGTATCATGTTTGTCTCCATGATTCTTGATATTCAAAGGATTGTCTTAATATCAAGGTTATCTAGGAGCTGAAAGAGTTGTTTCAGAAACCATGATGTGTGGAAGATATTCTGATATCTGAAACGAAGTTTTGGTTACAACATGATAGAGTATAATGTGGCAAAGTTCATGTTCTCATACTTTAATGAGAATTTGCAAAAGGTTGGAGACACTTGTTGTCCTAATCCGCCAAAAAGTTTTTGGATAGCAACATTATACTCATAATTCATCGTTATAAGCTAAAAGTAGCTTGATCATGGACGATTCCATGATAAGGGTGAATATTTGATAGTAGGTAAAATGTTTACTACATCAAGAGATTACTAAAGAAAGGAATTTGGAAGAACACCAAACATTTGATGATGGTGATCTACTTCAAAGTGCAAATCCAAAGACATTGGTATTTAATTATACACGCTTTGGATTATGTGTCATATGTATGACTCCACTATTGATGTTGATAGATTCTTTCAAGCGAAGGAAATCTTGAAGAGAATCTCATAAATATATGGAAGAAAAGAAAAGACTAGAATTGTTCAGTTTAAGTATATAGATGATATACATGTTATGGCTATATTCTTTGCTTATTAAACAATGTGGTTCTTAAGTATTTGATACTGAATTTGTTGGTGTGAATCGTCATACGAAACAACACAATTCATGAACTACAATGACCTAAGTAACTAGCAAAAGAATATGTGATGATGTTCATCGAGAACAAATAAAGGGTTATTGTGTTCCTCGTTAAACATCAAAGCTTGCCTTCAAAGATTTGTTTTATCAGGTATTATGAGAACAAAAGGGTTGTTCAAATAATTGCCGTAATCCATAAAAGATGGATTCGCAAATCTCGTTGGAGACATCACATCCATAAAACTAGTGCTAAAGATGTCGAAAGACAAATTGATTGAAAGATCACTTAGGAAGTGACATCGCCGTTTAAATTATATTGGAAAGAAAATATGAAGAAACTCCATGTGTATGGAATTTTGGAGTCTTTTGATTTTGATCAAATGACGCTTGTGAAACTTTCCTAGAGATAATTAAAACTTCGTTCATAGGCCAAAAGGGAACGGATGACTAGCTTATTGTAACTTGTACATATTGTTGTACGAAGTCCATTATGTGTAGTCAAGAGCGATGGATTTTAACTTCATTTGCTTTTTCCGAAATTTTGAGTGAATATATGAATATTTACTTAATAAGGATGAAGTATGAAACATTTGAAAAGTTCAAAGACTTTCAAGATGAAGTGCAAAATCATAGTAACAAGAATATAAATAGTTTATGATAAAGATCATAAAGGAAGATATTTGAGTTACAGAGTTTAGCATAATACCTAAGATTTAAGGAATCGTTCCGTGGATTTGCATTTCCCGAAACACCATAAGGCTATGGAGCGTTCGAGGTATGTAATTAAACCTTGTTTGACATGGTAAGATCAAAGGTATAATTCATAAAACTGCCATTATATTTTAGAGATTAAAAGCTTTAGAGATTACCATTTTTCCACTGAAAAGAGCTTCATCATAATCCGTTGAAATGACACCATATAAGGTTATGGTTTGGGATAAAACCCAAGTAGTCCCTTCTTAAACATTGGTATGCTGTGCATAAGAAAGATGTTTGCAACCAAAGTCGGATGAACCTGTCTTTGTATGTTATTTCGAATAACTATTCCTCCATAACACCAGAGACAAAAGTGTTTGTCGCTTAGAACGTCAAAGTTTCTTTGAGAAGGAATTTTTCGTGAAAAGATAAGTGGGAGGACAATGGAACTTTGATAAGGTTAAAAGAACCTTAGCTATATGTGCAGAGTTGCGCAGCGCCGAAAATTGTTCCGGAGGCAGCAACAATGCTCATGGCTCACATGCCTCAAAGGTTGTGGTCACGGAGATCTAAAGTTCCTATTGAAACAAGTAGGTCGGATGAACAATCAAATACCAAGATTTGAGAGTTAACTCATTATTTGACAATAATGATCCGACTATGTGAAAAGAAGCGATGATGAGCCCTGACTCCGTAAAATGGCATGAAGCCATAAAATCCGTGATAGTTCCATACACGAGAAATCAAGTTTTGAACTTGAAGGACCCTCAAGAAAGGTGTAAGACCTTACAGTTGTGTTTGGATCTATAAAGAAATAGACATGGATGTTTTACATCTATGAAATAGTCGACATGTTGGGAAAGAGTTCACAAAATGTTCAAAGGTTGACTATGACAAGATTTGATCTTTCATAGTGATATTTAGTCTAGACGGATTAATGTAGCAACCACTACATATAATTTGTTATATGGTAGTTGAATAAACAAAACAAGTTCTTCTAATAGAATCGTTACCTAGGACATGTGCATAACACGGTCCATAGGGTTTTGTTAATTCAAAGGATGCTAAAAGCATATGCAAACTTCAATGGTTAAAGTGAGCATCGGAGTTGGAATCTTCACTGTGATGAAACTGTTAAAGGAGTTTAAAGTTCATTAGAACGATGAAGATGCTTGCATTTGCAAGAAATTAAGTGGGGCGCTAAGACATGTTTCTAATACATTATGTGGAAGACATATTGTTGATTGGAAATAATGTATCTTTTATTAACACATATTAAGAATTTCATCCCGATGAAAGACTTAGGCAAAACCAAATATTTGGCATCAATAGGCGCTAATATGGTTGTGCGGAAGTACATAGACAAGATATTGAATGAGTTCAATATAGAAACTACAAGAGAGGTTCTTGTCGCACAGAAAGGATTGAATGAGTTCAATGTTGATGATATATTCAAGTGTATTGACATTTGGTAAAGTGAAACAAATAATCAAGTATAGATTGATACTTTATGTATGAAATCACAAAGAGTATTTATATCAATCATACTGTGATATGTACAAATCCAGATATGTCCTATGCTCTAAATGTTGTGAGCATATACCAGAATGATTCATAAGTTGATCATTGGACAATAGTAAGGATATTCTTATGATATTTTAGAAGAACTAAGAGTATAATATTTGTAGAAGTGACAAATAGATGGTTAGTTCATTGTAAAAGTACTACATTGATACTAGCTTTGTCACAAAGTACAAATTAAGTTTATCTCAATCTAAACTAAAGGTGGCACAATATAATGGAAAGTGAGTTCCATAATGGATTTGGATGAGTTCCAAAGTTAAGACATTGTGACAGATACTACAACAAAAGGCTAAGTATATGACTGCTATTTTAGCAGCAAGAGAGGGCATTTGTGTCAAGTAGTTTGTTATCAAACTAGGTGTAGTTCACAGTGGGATAATACTATGAAGATATATTGTGCGACAATATTATCAACATGTTTTAACCCCAAAGAGCTAAAGGTCACACCGAAGACCAAATTTATACAAAGCCATCTCATTAGAGAATGAGTGATGCGTAGAGACGCAAAGACATGCAATTACACACGGACCTGGAAGTGTCAGATCCGGAGATCAGTTGACCACTAGCAATCGTGTACATACAACACCGGAAAGCCATAGGTGTTGAATACACAAAGGTTTGAAACTAGATTATTGACTCTAGTGCAAGTGGGAGACTGTTGGAGATATGCCCAAGAGGCAATAATAAAGTGGTTATTATCATATCTTCACACTTATGATAAATGTTTACATACCATGCTATAATTGTATTAACCGGAAACATTAATACTTGTGTGATTTGTAAACTAAAATAAGAGTCCCTAGTAAAGCCTCTTGTTAAACTAGCTTGTTGGTTAATATATGATCATGGTTTCCTGATCATGAACATAGAGATGTTATTAACAACAGGATCATATCATTAGGAGAATGATGTGATGGACATACTCCTATAGATAAGCATAGCATAAAGATCAAGTCATTTCAATAGTTCAATTGCTATATGCTTTCTGATACATAGTAACCTAATTCCTTCGACCATGAGATCATGCATATCACCTTTTCCGAATGGATGCTTTGATGTCATCAAACACCACACCGTAACAGGGTGGCTATAAAGGTGGCATTGAGTGTTCAGAAAGTATTGGTTGAAACACATGGATCAAGAGTGGGATTTGTCCATCCATATGGATAGATATACTCTGGGCCCTCTCGGTGAAATGTCATCCAATTAGCTTGCAAGCATGTGAGCTCTGAGGATCACATATCACGGAGCGAGAAAAGTACTTATCGAGAACGAGGTTGAACTAGGTATGCGAGATCAAGCGATCATAACCTCGGATAAGTAAACTATCGTGAGACAAAGGGAAATTGGTATCGTATGTAAGTGGTTCATTCGATCAAAGTAATCGTAGAAATATGTGGTAGCCATATGAATTTCGATTCCTCTATTGGTTATTGATCGGAGAAGTGTCTCGATCATGTCGCATAATTCACGAACGTAGGGAGACACACTTAAGGATTCGACATTGTTTGAGTAGTTATGGTATTATGAGAAAGAGACCGAATGTTGTTGAGTCTCGGATGGGATCCGGATATCACGAGGTGATCCGGAATGGTCGGAGAATAAGATTCATATAAGGAAAGTCCCATTTGAGTTCGGAAATGATTAGGTGTTCTCATCGGGAATGTTCTAGAAGGTTGGAATGTCAGGCACTCGGGGAAGGGTACATGAATGTGTCATTACATATTGGGATGATTGCATCATGTACTAAGTGTTCTCGCTGTTCCAAATAAAGGATTAAATTGAATCCTAAAACTGAAAAGTCAAATGGCGGTTTGAAAGTCAAACGGCTAAAGCAGAAACTGGGAAACAAGCAAGAGGAGGTTGAAACCGACTTGGGGAGAGTCCCTCATCTCCAAGCCGTAGCGCCACCAAGGCCGACTTGGGAGGGACTCCTCCCTTGGCCCTCCCAGCTATAAAAGGAGGCGGGCCTCCTCCTCTATACACACAAGTTCCTATCCTCTAAATCTAAACCCTAGCCACGACCTCGGTTTAGAGCCGTTTTGGTTTAGAGCTTCTAATTGCCCTAGCCTTCGGTTTAGAGCCTTCTAATTGGTGTGTCTAATCCCTAGACCACTAAAGCCTCTCATATTCCACCATACTCGCTCGGCTTAAGGCGAAGCCTGCGAGATCCCCTCTACTTAGGTACCACCAGGTTGTCTTCTTAGGAATCATGAGGAGAGTACTACAACCTCATTTTCTTTGGAACAAGGAGAGGAAGGTCTTCGTCGAGTACCGAGTGTGACCGATCTGGAGCTGCTTGAACGTGGCGCTGGAAGGATCGTCACGCGATCTTGAGATCGGAAGAATACGACATCACCCACGAGAATCGGCTCGTTAAGCTTTGGAATCTTCGAGGGTAAGTTATTCCATCGACTCGTTGCTACAATCTAGTAGATAGATCTTGGCTTGTTTGTTTGTATGCGATAGAAATTTTTTGTTTTCCATGCTACGAACCCCTACACACGAGACCGGTAAAAGAAAAGCCCTATCAAGTACATACCTTTGCCTTGAGCATCCCAATTGAACTTGATGTAGACCGTCTTGTTCTTCTATAGTGGGAACACCTTTCTTGTTTTCTCTTGCTTGATGAAGATGAAGACTTGCAAATTGCTCCCCCATACTCCATGGGAAACCTCTCCTTTGAACTTGTCTTCATCACTCCATGAGAACGAGAATGACAAGCTTCAATCATGAGATATTCTAGAGATGGCGCATCTTGAGATCGCCCTTCTTCATCCCTTCTTGAGGTTGATACATCTTGATGCAACTCTTTACACATGTCTTGATCAACCTTCAAGTTCCTTCTTTCTTCATGATTCCAATGGGCACAAAGCCCTTGGACATTTCTTCATCTTCCAACCTTGAGACCAACACATGGCGCAAGCGATGCCAATGGATAAACCTACAAGTGAAACTCAATTTACACATTAGCCCATAGAGATTTTCATTAATTAGCAAAACCACACATGGGGGCATACATGCCCTTTCAGTGGCAATCTAGGAACCCACTTATGTTTTATTTGCAAAAACGTCCCTAAAAAATCTACTCACGGAGCATGGAGCCGGCAGAGTTTCATCCACTGCATATGGCGTTGAGGAGCACAGTAACATCCCAAAAATAAAAAACAAGGATCATCAAACTCTAATCAATAAAATTAGGGCTAACAAAAACTTTGATTAATTTGACTCATATGAATGCATGTGTGTATGTGATGATTTGATTAACGCATGAATGATCTTGTGTGATTAACCTAAATAGCAAGAAATGGTTTAAAGACAAATATAACATCATCTAGAACATTTCCAAACAGAAACAAATAAAGAGAAAATCAAAAACAAACTAAATAAAGCAAATGGTCATTTTGCCAATATTGTTCACTAGGTCACTTTGAGTGTTTCTAGTCCAAGATTTCAAACATAAACTTTTCCAATTCTTTTCACCCCTTGCTATACATGGTAAAAGTGAATAAAAGCCCACCTTTCAAACTTATAGAAACATTTGGCAACCTCATTCAAATCCCAATTCAAAATTGAATCTTTATCATAGGTGAAGATCACACATTTTCAAAACCCAACCAAACCAGTGCCCCTTGACTAATCCAACTAACCAGACACTCCCTAGTATGTGCCTATCAAACCCACCAAGTTTGAATCCAAAATTCAAATTCAAAGTTCTTGCGGCCATTTCATCGAACACCTTGCAGATACAAATCAAACACTATAGTGTGCAGTAAATTTGGCCTAACTTGTTCCCTCTATAGCTCACTCTACACTCTCAGCAGATGATCAAAGTAATCTAACTGGCTTTTGCACCACTTTGAGAAAGACTAGACATTAATGGCAAGCATGCCGAGAGCACCATTGTCACCCCCATGTCGCCAGTGAGCTAGAGGCAGCACTAGCCTCGCCAACCTTGTCCGGGACACACAACACCATCCACCGCCACCCACTGTCCTAGCCCCGAGCGCAGATAGCCCCTGGACCACGCGACACGCCCATGCCAAACTCCTCTGCGACCATGCCGAGAGCGCGCCCGTGCGCCACGCCCGACCAAGCACCCACAGACCACGTGCCGCCCTCGCCGCTTGCAGAGATGATCACCAGCACCCCAGCACCCCGCCAGACATGCCCTTTCGTCGCAGCACGTACCACACCCGCTGTGCGATATTAAAACCACCGTCGGACCCGCCTAGAGCGTCTGCGTGTTCCGACCGATCAACACCGCCCCACGCCTCGCCACCACGCCGTTGAGCTTCGCCAGGGAGCACAACACCCCCTACCGTCGCCCATGTCATTAGCCCTCTGTGTCGTCGCCCACGACGAGCTCAGCCCACGCCCGTCGGTCCCCTTCAGCCACTATAAATAGAGGCCTCCACCGCTAGTTTTCTTCACACCAGTTCACGCCTCTCTACCTCAGAACCACCCCACCACACTCCCGAAGCAAGGCGAGCAGCGCATCACCGGAATTTGGCCAGAGTTCGCCGCGGAGGAGGAAGAAAGGAGCCGTCGATTGGAGCCGCCCCAGGAGAAGCTGCCGGTACCAGGAGAACCGCCGTTGTCGACTTCGTCATTCGCCCCCGTCGCCGACCATCGCTTGAGCCCTGGTGAGCCTCCCACGACGCGCTTAGGGTTACATCTCGCTTGCCCGACGTGGACGATGAACCATAGCCGTTTAATTAGAACTAGATCCCACGGTCCACATTACCCCGTACCGCTTCGCCCCTCCCCGTCTCACTGACGCGTGGGGACAGCCACTTAACCAGCCCGCGTATACACTGTGCGTAGTGGGCCGGCTCAGTTAGACATCCCGCACGACCCAACAATTCAAATTTAGTTTTATTCATTTAATTTCAAACTCAGTTCTGTACCTAGATTCAAAAATCAACCCAGCTCGATTCACTAAACCAAAATGCATGAAACTAATTTTGTTAGAAAGGTACTAAAATTCTTAATCCAAGCCCGTTGTATTCAAACCATGTGGATGTATAGATCAACCATGGTAAAAATAACAAGGCATAAGCTTTTCCGCATTCAAACATTTTTCAAAATTCAACCATAAAAGTTTTTGAGTTGATTCCAACTCTCAAAAATCACATTTGATCATACCTTTCAGAATATATAAAAATATATGGGTTTACTCTCAGAGATAATGTTCAAGTAATAAAATAATGCCCATAGACATTTCTAGACACTTTATTTAATTAAAATAAAAAGGTTAAACCTTATTAAATTGTGACACCACTTTAAATCACATTCCCATGTACTAAAATATGTGGTGATAACATGTGTTAACATGATCCCATGTTTGAGTTGGAGAATATTAAATCTTAAGTAGTTTTTCAATGAGTAGAAATTACTTTTCTCAAATAAAATAAATAAGACAAGTGCTTTAATCCTTGTGATAATAGTGATGATGCTAGATCATCTAGAGTGCACCTTTGTGTGATGATTGAAAATAGTTAAGTATTGTTTGGTGATTGTGTACCTTGTATTTATTTATAGACGCTAGTACCGACCAAGGATACGAGGAGGAAGAAGGATACTGCGAGGAAGAAGCCGAGGTGAACTTAAACCGCTGCTCTACACAAGGCAAACTAACACTTGCAAGATATCCTACTTTAACAAGCTTATACTTGCAATTATGCAAGCTACTACTTGCTTGTTACTATGCCAACTATATGCCTTAAGCATATGTGATCATACCTACTTGATGACCCAATCCTAGTTTTACTTGCAAGCTTAATATTTTATTTTATTTATCAAAGCTTTTTCTTAGAGTTTACTTAAGTGACTTGTAGATTCTAGAAAGATAATTGAAGGTAGCATAAAGAGCATAAAATTTGTCCTAAGTGTAACATCCCAGTATTAGAGATTAGAAATAAGCTGAACACAGATGTGTGCATTGCATTCATGCATAGAAAAACTGAATAATTTTCGCGCTTTTAAATAAAAACTTGTCAAAGTGATTGAAGCTTCTCTTAACTTGATGGAATTTATGTAGATCATCAAGTTGATTGCGATAAGTTTCAAAATGACCTTTGCTAAAACCTTATTTTGGGTAAACATGATTTGATCTAAGGGTAGATCAAATGTAATAAGAGTTAAACCCTAATACATGACTTAATGGATTATATTTGATCCTTAAATAATCATATCCTTGTATTCATTACACAACCCATGAATACTAAGTTATAAATATAACTTAAGTAATAAGAATGTAACAACTAATTCTTGATATATCTTAATCTCATTTACTTATACCATGAACACCAAGGTAATACAATCTTAACTCTTTAGTGAGTTTGAGTAGGAAAGGAATCAAGTCAAGATCATTTACCATATACCTTGCTTTCCATGTCAATCCTTATGGAATCTTATCTCAATATCTGTTGTTCATCAATGCTGAGTAATCAACTATTGATTCACCAATTCTTAATCTATCAATCCTTGACCTATCAACTCTTGTCCTTATTATAACATTCACTTAGGGCTTATAAAGAAAGAAGTAAGAAGAGGTAAATAGTGATGCTACTTCTAGGTGTCATCTATAGGATGGGAGTGTTGGAATAGAATTAAATCCATATGGTAATTGATGGAGTTAACTCACTCCTGAAATGATAGAAGAGTTATATGGAACCTATAATCATATGGTGATAAAGAAGATTATAAGGATGAAGTCTGAAAATAAGTTACCAGGAGTAGTCCTATTGGATCAAGTAGGTATAGTCAATGAATTATATCTCTTAATCCAATAGAGCTAAACAGAATATAATTATAATACAACTGCAATGTTGTATGGATAGAAGCCTTGATTAGCCAACTTGAAACCTAAACCATAAAGGATCAAAGGATCATAATGATCATGCCTTACTCGCCAAGATTGAATGCTTATATCATGTATAAGTGACATTAGTGGATAAAACATGATTGAACCATAATATAGATATAGTATCCTAGATTAGCCATTACAGGTCACATTAATATAATGTGAGGTTGGAGTATTTGTTACTAGAGTTAAGTAGAGACAAGATAGTATGATTAAGGTGATGTTAGAGCAACATTGGATTATAGAAAAAGTAGTTTTCTCATGGGAAATACTAATACTTGAGGTGAAGTAAAGTTATATATATATACAGCTACTAGGGTAATATTAGTGGTGGATGATTAAGGAAGAGTATGAATGTAGTTCGAGGTAACCATATGTTGGATTGGAGGTTATCAACAGTAGAATAGTTGATATACCCAAGTATAGATATGAAAAGATTAGGAAATGCTTTAGAATCAAGCTCATTGGAATTTACAAGTGGATTTAGAAGAATAAAAGATGGATAAGAATATTTTGTGAAGTAAAGTTCATCATGTTAACACATGATGATGGATAGGAAAAAGTAGTATATCCAGGAAAGGAATTCCTTAATCAGAAGTCCAGAATTATAAAGTATGGAAAATAGGAATCCTTGTTAAAGCCTAAACTTTAAATCTTAAACCAAACATAATATTCATTTCATATTATTGATCTATTATCTTATCTCCATACCACTTTATAGGAATAGTTTCCTATAGCAGATCACATAAGCACATCTTTGTCATTCCTAACTATCATAATTATATGTACTTAGGAGTTATCCTTATCAATTATTTCCCATAAGACCTTCTAGGAAATAACTTTCTTGTATAAAAGATGAAGTCATTCTTGAACACCAACATAAGGACAATCTGTCTTAACCAATAATATTTATTCATATAAATAAAAGGATGAACAAAAATATTAAAACTCCTAAAACCATGGTAAACAATTACAATTTTAAAAACCCTAACTTTTATTTCAATCATGTATGCCTAGAAACTATAGTTATCAATTCTCTCCCATAATTCATTTCAAATAATAACTATTTATTTTAAAGTGTGATATTAATAAAGATCCTAAACATAAAGATAGTATGTTTAGCCATTAACCCTTATTCACATCAATAAAAGAAATATGAGAATATCAAATCTTAAAAGAACTTATGGTAAGTATTTTCAATTCAAACTTTAACTCTTATGTTGGTCATAATAAAATGTATACTTATGTATAAGAAAATAAAGAAGTGATAACTTTATATAATAAAAGTTCATATATAGTTCAAAATAACTTATTATTGATGCTTGTATTCAGCAAAAAACTTTTATAAAGAAAGATTCCTAAAACAATTGTGTAAAACACAAATCTGAAAATAAAACAGAAAAGAGAAAAGGAAAAAAAGAAAAACTATAACGGTAGGCGAAGCCCATTAACCCTCTTTCTTATCCATCGCCACAAGCAACCACCCAAAGCCTGAGCGGTAGCAGCCCAACAACCAGCCCAATCTATCTTTCTCTCTGGTTGACAAGTGGGACCGAGGAGGTATCTGTGAGCAAATCAACAAAAGCTGGGGTTTTCCATAAAAAGTCGTCGTCGTCTTCCTCACAAGCGTCACAAGCGGTGCTGTCGACGCCATTGCCCGCCGCTACGCCATGACGTCCGGCCGTGCCAAGATCCACGCCACCGCTCCTGGTCGTCTACAAGATCCCCTCATACGCAGAAACGAACCCTATCTTCTTCTCTTTCCCCAATTCCCCTCTGAGCCAGAACCCTACCTCATTGGACCTCTCTGTTCCCATCGTCTCCGGCTGTCCCTGGCCAAGCCAGGACCACTGTTCGACTCCCCTCGCTCGACTTGTTCATCCCCCCAGAGGAATCGACGTCGTTCGACCTAAATCGATCTCGCCATCACCGACATTCCGCCGCCAGTCGACACCGTTCCCAGCGATTCCGGTCGAGCCTTGACTCACCAACACCTCTACTAGCTTCCTGGTAAGGTTCTGCTACCGATGATCCTCTCCGATTTGTTGTCCGCTCGTTGTAGCCGTCTGTCCGTGTTGACACCAACTGCACCACCACAGAGCTCGTCGCCGACGAGGCTTCGACGACCATTTCTTAACAGCGCCACCACACTAAGGTTCAGCACATCGTGCTTAGACGATCTAGGTTAGTCACGTTAGCTGGGGCGCCGTCGATCGCCGCCGGCGACCTCATTCTGGTGGTGGAAACTATGCTGGCGTCATGCATGTGTCTGTTGACCCGTCCTCGCCCATGTGGTTGGTGACGTGGTGCAGGGCCCGCTTGTCATTGGTTAGGAGTAGGAATACTTTCAGTAACAAAAACATTAATCAAGCCGAGCATGCCATGTGGCATGTGACCCACCAGTCAGTGACCTAGTCTAGGTTAGCTTCAGTATAAAAAGTATTTATGTGTATGAAATAGATAAAACAATGTTAATTCAAATATAAGTATTTCCTGAAATGAAATAAAGGAATTAAAACTTGTTTAATTAATATCTTTTGTTTTATAATTTAGAAAAATATGTTTAATATATGAAAATTTTCAGAAAAATAAAATCTACAACATAAAACTATTATCAAATATTATTATGATGATTATTTAAATACATATTATTTAATAAAAAGTTTTATGAGTAATAAAATGTTGATAATTAATATTGTAATATTAGTAAATATTAAAAATATAAATAAAATACTAAAAATCTTGAAAAAATAAGAATTATAATTTAAAACTATAATCATGCATTATTATTCCACTGAATTAAATATTTGTTATTTATTAAGTCCTTATAAAATAATAAGTATTATAAAAATCATATCTTATTATTTTTAAATCACAAAAATAAGTGTAATATAACAAAATGATCACAAAGATAATACCTGTATGTTAAAAATATAATATTCCACTTTTAAGTTAATTAAAAAGTTAAACACTTTAATAACTTGAATTTAAAATTTGTTTCTTTAGTTAATAATTCATAAAATGTCAAATAAAATTTGTTAATATTCTTAAATTAACCAATTAAATGTAATAAATAGTATTAGTCTTAAATACTAATATTATGAAGTCAAAATGGTTCAATACATTTTAAAAATGCAATTTTATTGAATTATCATTCAACCATAAGTGTAGATTATTTTATAAAAGGATCATTATCCAAAATAAAATCTCCAAGAATAATTTGTAGTGAAATAAAACCTATTCCTTTATATTAACCACAAGTTTTTAAACAAATTAAAACAATTTAGTTAGTCCATGAATAGTTAAGTGATGTTACTTCCTTAATTATAAATCATAACCACACCTTTATAAAACAATAAATGATTCTATTCCACTATAAAATTAATAAACCACTACTCAAATGGAAGTAATGCCATTCTTGAGTAACTTTAAAGAAACAATATAAAGTGAACAAGATACAAATAACATAAGTAATACACCCTAATTCCATCTATGTCTTTAAAGTTAACTTTAGTCCACAAGACTTTGAATATAATGCTAAAACTTTGTTATATACTTTATAGTTAACTTTGGTCTGTTACAATTAAGTTATAAGGTATATTAATACCAAACTAACCAGGTTCAAAAACCAAGATAGATAAGTCTAAAATACTACTAATATCATCATTCAAATAAAGCAATTCTTTCTTACTTAAAGACTATAACTTGAAAGAACACCTCATTAGGTTAACTTAAAAGCTTATATGCTTCTGCTTGGTTGAATAAAATTTTCTTCAAATGTTATTCCTTTTGCCACTTCAGAAAAGAGATGGCAACTAAACACAACCACCTTACTTTATACCTTACTTGTATAATAAGATTTTTAAATACTTAAACTCTTTATAAGTGAAATTACTTGTAAAGTAAAACTTAAAGATAAACAATTAAGATGTATGCAACCTTGAGTAGCATTCCATATGTGTGTATTTTATTGTTGTATAGATACATGTTGTTTCACACACTCACAAGCCTTAATAAAAAACACAAATGTGAAGCTTATCTAAAAGTACAACACATTCTTAAGAAACCATTTCCAATATCCAAAACCTAGAACAACTTACCCTCGAGATTGGCGTTTATCAACTTGAATTACATTACTTATGAATAAAAGCATCTTGCTTCTTTAAACATTACTCCTTACCGGACCAATGATGCATATTTCAACTATTGGATCTTATATTGTCTTGAAGACCGTGAGTGCATAATATTGCAATCACAAATGGCAAGTTCCCACTTGCTCATGTCCTTTGATTATTTTTTGTAAAGTATTTTACAAATCCACTGTTGTCATCACCTGCATTTGAAAAAGGTCAGAAAACACTATTTTCATAATAATGTGATTATAGGTTATTTACCATGAGGTAATAACCTACTATAAGAGTTCCGGTGGTAAAGGAACATATTACCTAGGACTTAACAACCAATGTCGCCAGTGATTTTTGCACCGTATATTACGCGTTGACCATGAGATTTGGAATGGGACGAAGAAGTCAGCTGTATATTTTCCCTCTCGCATGGAGCTGGATGTGCGGATCGTGGCTGTTATCACTCGTAGAGTGCATATTATATGGTAATTCGTAGAGGATATGCAGCATATGGGTGGGAACCCTCAACGTCCCACGATAGTTCCGACATATGAAAGGTCTGTACAAACGATTGCCGTAATTCAAAAGGTGGGCATGGTGTACACCAAGGAGACATGCGGGGTCGCAGAGAAGGCAGTGATTGGCTTGGATCTTAAGTTGGGCCTTAAACAAAGGAAGTTTGAACGGGGACATACTCCCGGCCGTGCAACAAAATCTAAGGTCTCTCATGGGTAAAGTGACGCACCTCTGTAGAGTGTAAGAACTGTAACTTGTTGCTCCCTATTCCGGGAAGGAGCTGCGAACGCGGCGAGAAAGGAACTCCATGAAAGTTCTGGTAAACCCATGAAGGCTGACGGACATAGTTTTTCCGAATAAAAGCAACCTTTGAAGAAATATTTACTAAAACCTGCATTGCCTACGACCTACGGTCTGTGGCTGTAGAGATAGTGCATCAAACACTCCTTTTCTAGTGAGCTTGCTGAGTACGCTCGTACTCAAAGTATCTTCTTAACCCTTGCTAGGTTTTAAAGCCAGTACAGACGACGTCTACATCAATTTATGCTCTAGGAATCATCATCAAAGGTTAAAGCTCTTTAATGAAGTCAAGAAAGTCAACATATACATCAGCTCAAGTGAAGACGAAGTTGCTGATTAGATAAGAATAAAATCTCTAGCCATAGAACCTATTTCTGTAGTGTATTGCAATAGCAGCAATGCCAGACCATTAGTTAAGATATTAGTCTTAATAGTATTATAGTGTTGGAGTTATTTATTTCTGATTCTTCTTTATAAGAAGTTTCTTTCTCTCTCTTTAACCTAGAGTGTTCTCTGGATCTTGTGTAAAGAGTTGAGTTGTAACCTATAGTCATGTCTTGGACCTGCTGTGTTTCTGTTGTACCACTCTGAGGGATGTAATACTAGTGAATGATGTTTCATTGGTGTTATATCAACGACTATAATGTACTACATCATGAAGTGGTATGCTGGGTCACTTCACTAAGTTAGATAATCTTGATGTCACCCTAGGGCATGAGATTGAACTTAGCTAATCCCCACTTATGTACTACCCCTCATTAGTATTTAACCCTACTTGTAGATGCTAGTGCTAAGCATAAAACTTGATCAACTTTAGATGGGAATACCTGGTGAAAATGGTTATGAAAACCTTAGAATGATGAGTCATTCTGCTGAAATGTTTTGACATGTGTTCTTGAACACCAGATGATTTTGATGATGAAAATGTTGGGGCATGAGCCTTAGCCCTTTACAAAACTGATGGTTGTCTGGATACGATACCATTCCAATTTTACCGTACAATCACAATACCCGAAAATTGGGTAGGGCTTAACCGGAAGTTTATATACTTTAGTATGGGTTCCCTCACGGCCAAGGTCGGAGCTGAGGCTACCTTGTGAAGATTATCCACCTGTGTAGTACCCAAGATGATAGTTGGTCATGGTTGGGAGGCCAAACTCACAGGAAGGGTGCCTATACTAGGGCGTGTAATTGAAAGGTTAGGATTGGTTATCCGCATACTGAGTATGGTGAATTTAGGATTGTTCCTGACGAATGTATCGAATGTTGTGGTGAAAGTGTACAATCTCTGCAGAGTGTCAAACTATTCGAATAGCCGCGTCCGCAGTTATGGACAGTTGGAGTGGCCATACTGTTCCCCCGTCAGATGTTTTCCAAAATGACATATGAAATGAGTTGTGACTTTGACCTGACCACAACAGAGTTGTGATATGAATTTCAAGTTCCCACTTAGGTGTTATAAAATTTTCAACCAGCTCTCTTTGCTTTTGAACTTAGTAGAGGTAAATCTGGATTTTTGCAAAACAACCCTAGAGCTTAGTATCCTACTACAAAAACCCCATTAACCTATTAGTATTAGTTTGCGAGTACTTAAAGAGTACTCATGGCTTTGTCCCTGGCTATTCCTGTGGCCAGACTATGAAGAGGAGTACCAGGATGACGGACCGCAGGAAGGTTACCACAACTAGGATCATCTCCCATCGTCAGCATTGCCTGTGACCCCGAAGATGGAGCTTCGCCACACTATCATTACTATTATGTTATTCCCCTGCTTGAATTGTATTAAGAACTGGATCATGAGATCCTTATTTGTGTAAGACCTTATGTATGGTTTGTAATGGATGCTGTACTGTGATATCCAAATCTTTTATGTCTCGCAAAAATGGTAATCCTGGGATTGCGATGTATGGCATAACAGGCATCTGGGATTAAAAATCCGGGTGTTGACAAGTTGGTATCAGAGCCATCCTGACCATAGGAGACCCTAGTTAGAATGGACGTTTGAATCAAAAACTTAGTTTCAAGAACCAAAGGAAGTGAGTATTTACCAAAACTTATTCTTATTCTTATCACTTGGATTCTTTCATGAAAATTCATGTGCCTCAAAAATTCTTGCAAACTTACATAAAATTTGACCCACTTGATCACTCTACTAACTTACTCATCCTATACTCTTATAGATGGACGTGAAGTACAACAAGTTTTATCAGTTGGGGAATGGAGGAGACCTCATCTTTGAGCGGGACTTGGACCAGCTGTCAGAGCTCTTGGGCGTCACTTTTGAGTTCTTGAGCTCAACTCAATGATCAGAAGGAGAAGATTTGGGTGGCTAGTTGTTGCAAGTCTCCGAGGAAATATTGAACCCCCACTCTGAGGGAATTCACCTTAAGAGAGAACAAGCGGCTCGATGGAATTGCTAGGGCCATGCAAGAAGCTCTTGCACATGTGGGCGAGTATCAATCAGATCAAGGGTACCCGTTTTGAGTTCTACCCAAGGCGTGATGTTATGGGACAGCCACTGGAGGCCCCATACCACCATGAGCTGAAGAGTCAATTGGACCACCTCAGCTTCATGATGTACGACCGTCAGAAGGAGTTGGACAATGCCCGTTCCTACGCCAACCACAAGTACGTCATCGCCAAGAAGAAGTATCAGACCCTCTCCATGCTAGTGAAGGATCGCAAGTCTCGTCGCCGTCATCTCGACAAGAAGGAGCGCATCATTGCCCGTCTTCACCACCGGATCACGGATTTGGAGGATACCATCCACGAGAGAGACATGCAGTTGGAGGAGAGGGAGAATGCAGGGGAAGACCTTTGTGGAGACCCCTACTCCTATCTCAGCGATGATGATGACTTTCTGGAGGATCAAGCTATGGACTTCTTCACCCATGAGGATGACTTCGCCTTCATCGATGATGACGATGATGAGGACACTGACTCCGAGGAGTAGTAGCACTTGAGCACTAGCGTTAGTGAGTTGTATTCGGTCCCACTATATCATAGTTTCCAGAATGGTTCTTAAAACCATCTGTTTTTTTGTTGTGGTGTGTGTTTGTATCGTGTGCTATGAATGAATGAAAAGCAAGTTGCTAGAAAAATCTGAGTCAAACTTCAAAAAGTTTTCAAAAAAACCCTGAACCTTAGAAATTTCCCTCTTTTCTCATGATCTATCTCAATATTCAGATGCCTCGCGGAGGAAGCAACTTAGCCCCGGACCCGATGTTGCAACTCTTGCAAATGTTGGTTTTTGATCATGAAGCCGAAAGAGTCGAACGTCAAGCCAACCTAGCCACCCTTCAACAGATCGCTCAGATGGCCAACTATAATCAAGGCCATGGAATTCAGGACAACCATGGATCTAAGCTCAAGAATTTCCAAAACACCAATCCACCTGTTTTCACTAAGTCATAAGAGCCCATAGATGCAGACGATTGGCTGCAAACCACGGAGAATAATCTGGAAGTCACAGGAGTGGAAGCTAACGAGAAAGTTCTGTTTGCCACCCACTATCTGGCCGGAGATGCAAGAGCCCGGTGGAACAACGTTCGTGCAATGACCGGAGGACAACTGATGACTTGGGAAGAGTTCAAAGTCAAGTTCAGCCGAACCCATGTGCCACCGGGTTTGATCAAGAGGATGAGAGATGAATTCAGATAACTGAAGCAAGGAAGGATGACAGTAGTGGAATACCGTGACAAATTCTTGTCATTAGCTAGGTATGTCCCGGATGAGATCGACACTGAAGCCAAGAAGAAAGAGAGATTCCTGAATGGTCTGCACGATGAGATGCAGACGGTATTAGTCAATATCCCCTTTGCAGATATTGAAGCCTTAGTTGACTCCGCCATTCAAATGGAATTGAATATCAACCAAGCCAATGAGAACCGCAAGCGTCGCATGATGCATCAGCCAGGAACCCATCATACACCAAAGTATCGCCACAACCCAGCTCCAGGATTTGCCCCAAGAAACAACAGACCCCCGATGAACCGCCTGACCTATCCCAATCGTGGAAACCCAAGGCCCGGAGGAAACCACAACAACCCCGGCAACTCTAGCAATTTCAACCGTGCCCCACCTAAGTTCAACAACAACAATTCCGCCACCAACACCAACACTGCCCCAAGGACTAGAAGCAATGATGTGCCTGTTGCAGCAAAGGACAAGTCGCAAGTGACTTGTTATGAATGTGGAACCAAGGGTCACTATTCTAATGAGTTCCCCAAGAAGATTGCCGCAGCCCCCAATGCAAATGCCCCAGCTCAGCAGCAGCGTCGTGTTCAGCCCGGAAGAAGGTTTGCCCCAAGGAACTCGCTCAACCGCAATGGTCGTCTCTTTCTCATGCATGCTGAACAAGCCCAGGAAGCGCCAGATGTCGTGTTGGGTATGTTTTCTATTAACTCAGTACTTGCAAGAGTGTTGTTTGATTCTGGAGCATCGCACTCATTTGTTACTGAAGAATTTGCATGCACTAGTAAGATGCAACCAACCAAACTGAAGCATGTTATGATGGTTCAAATACCTGGTTCAACCACAAAAGCTAGGCAATTTTGCAAAGACGTCCCTATCCGAATCCATGGCATGCATTTTTATGCTAATCTAATAGTACTCTGGACTAAAGGTTTAGAAGTAGTACCAGGAATGGATTGGATGTACAAACACAAAGGATTAATTGACTGTGCCAAGAAATCCATAACCATGACCAGTACAGCCGGAATATCAGTCGAACATGTATTTGAAACCTTGCCCCGCCAATTCAAGTGCAACAAGAGTATAGCCCAACCAACCATTGACCAAGTTCGGATAGTCTATGAATACCCCGATGTATTTCTAGATGTTTTGCCCGGTATGCCCCCAGATCGGAATATCGAGTTTATCATTGAACTAATCCCTGGAACCGGACCCATAACCCAAATACCATATAGTGTGAACCCATCAGAACTAGCAGAACTAAAGAAGCAACTGGATGCCATGCTAGAAATTGGATTGATTCAACCAAGTGCGTCACCATGGAGATCACCTGTTTTGTTCGTGGACAAGAAAGATGGAGGTAACCGTTTGTGTATGGATTATCAGAAGTTGAATGATGTCACCATCAAGAAAAAGTACCCAGCCAAAGATAGAAGACCTGTTTGACCAGTTGACTGGTGCCAAAGTGTTTTCTAAGATTGATCTTAGAACTGGCTATCATCAACTCAAGATTCACGCAGAGGATATTCCAAAGACTGCCTTTACCACCAGATATGGATTATATGAGTATACGATCATGTCTTTTGGATTAACCAATGCCCCCGCTTATTTCATGAACCTCATGAATAAGATTTTTATGGACTTTCTGGATAAGTTTGTCGTTGTTTTCATCGATGACATTCTGATTTATTCCAAATCATAAGAAGAACATGAGCTACACCTAAGGAGAATTCTTGGAACCCTTAGAGAGCATTAGATATATGCCAAGTTTAGCAAATGTGAATTCTGGTTACAGGAGGTAGGATTCCTCGGACATATTGTATCATCCGGAGGAATTGCCGTTGACCCTGCAAAGGTGAAGGATGTCGAAGATTGGCAAGCCCCAACCACTCAAACCCAAGTTCGTGCATTTCTCGGATTACCGGGATACTACCTCAAGTTCATAGAAGGATTCTCGAGTATCGCCAGACCCATGACCCAATTGCTGAAGAAGGACAAGAAGTTTGAATGTATGGACAAATGTGAAGCGAGTTTTCAAGAACTCAAGAGAAGATTGATTTTAGCCCCAATCTTGATCATGCCGGATATCACAAAGTCCTTTGATGTGTATTGTGACGCATCCAAGATCGGTCTCGGATGTGTGCTAATGCAAGAAGGAAAAGTTATATCTTATCTATCCCGACAACTGAAACATCATGAACATAATTATCCAACCCATGACCTTGAACTAGCAGCCGTAGTTCTAACCCTGAAGACATGGAGGCATTACCTGATGGGAAACCGTTATGAGATTTATTCGGATCACAAGAGCTTGAAGTATATATTCACTCAGAAGGAGCTGAATATGAGACAAAGAAGAAGGATTGAGCTAATCAAGGACTATGATCTGGACATTCACTATCACCCCGGTAAAGCCAATGTGGTAGCAGATGCCCTTAGCAGATTGCCGTGCCGCTTGAACTCCATGATTTTGAAGGAGAAACCAAGTTTGCACAAAGATATGGAAGATTCCGAATGGAATTAGTGAGTGAAGGATTTTTGGCTAGCATCGAACTCCAACCCACTTTGATCAGTCAGATTAAGGAGGCGCAGAAAGGAAATGCTAGTATCAACAGAATCAAACGTCGTATCGATATAGGAAAAGTACCTGGATTCACGGAAGACGAAGAAGGAGTTCTGTGGTACAAAGGACGTCTTTGTGTACCAGCAGATTCGGAATTGAAAGAAGTGATTTTGAAATAGGCCAATGATACTCTTTATTCTATCCACCCCGGAGGAACAAAGATGTATCAGGATTTAAAGGAACAATTTTGGTGGCATAAGATGAAGAGAGAAATCGGAAGCTCTATCGCCAAGTGTGATATATGTCGAAGAGTCAAGGCGGGACATCAAAGACCCGCAGGACTGTTGCAACCGTTACAGATTTCGAAATGGAAATGGGATTCTGTTGGAATGGACTTTATCACCGGATTGCCTACTTCTAGTAGGGGAAATGAATCTATCTGGGTCATAGTTGACAGATTGTCCAAAGCCGCCCATTTCTTACCAGTCAAGACCACATACCAGAGTTCGAAGCTAGCGGAGTTGTACATCGCTAGAATTGTCAGTTTGCACGGAATCCCCAAGAACATCGTATCGGATCGAGGAACCCAGTTTACCTCGAGATTCTGGAAGAAAGTCCAAGAAGGTTTAGGAACCCGACTAGATTTCAGCACAGCGTATCACCCTCAGACCAATGGACAAACGGAGCGAGTAAATCAAATACTCGAAGATATGTTGAGAGCATGTGTGCTAGAGTATGGATCTAAATGGAAAGACTATCTGCCTTTCGCAGAATTTTCATACAACAACAGTTACCAAGCTAGTCTGCAAATGGCCCCATTTGAGTTCATGTATGGAAGGAAGTGTCGCACTCCTTTGAATTGGTCGGAAGTAGGAGAAAGTCAGATTTTCGGACCCGACATCCTACGAGACGCAGAAGAGAAAGTTCACAAGATTCGTGAGCACTTCAAGACTTCCCAGTCAAGACATAAGAGTTACACCGACAAGATACGTCGAGACCTCGCTTTCAATATCGAAGATTTCGTGTACCTTAAAGTGTCGCCCTTGAAAGGAATGCAACGTTTCTAGCTCAAAGGAAAGTTATCCCCCAGATATATCAGACCCTTCAAGATTCTGAATCATCGAGGAGAGGTATCATATCAATTGGAACTGCCCGAGGAGATGTCAGCAGTGCACAATGTGTTCCATATATCGTTACTTCGCAAATGTCTTGAAGTTTCCGAGAAGACTAAAGTTTTCAACAACATCGATCACCGGACCATAGAGATCAACGATGACCTGACATATCCCGAAGTACCCATCCGTGTTTCGGAAGAAGCTTTTAGAACCACCAGGACCCGATGCATCAAGTTTCTCAAGATTCAGTGGAGCAACCACACTGAAGAAGAAGCTACTTAGGAGCGCGGAGATCACATCAGGACGAAGTTTCCCAATCTCCTTAAATCCTAGGTAATATTTTTTCTTCCTTTTTCAAATCTCGGTACGAGATTTTGTTTAAGGGGGGAAGGTTTGTAACATCCCAAAAATATAAAACAAGGATCATCAAACTCTAATCAATAAAATTAGAGCTAACAAAAACTTTGATTAATTTGACTCATATGAATGCATGTGTGTATGTGATGATTTGATTAATGCATGAATGATATTGTGTGATTAACCTAAATAGCAAGAAATGGTTTAAAGACAAATATAACATCATCTAGAACATTTCCAAACAGAAACAAATAAATAGAAAATCAAAAACAAACTAAACAAAGCAAATGGTCATTTTTTACAATCTTGTTCACTAGGTCACTTTGAGTGTTTCTAGTCCAAGATTTCAAACAGAAACTTTTCCAAAAAAATTCACCCCTTGCTAGACATGGTAAAAGTGAATCAAATCCCACATTTCAAACTTACATAAACATTTGGCAACCTCATTCAAATCCCAATTCAAAATTGAATCTTTATCATAGGTGAAGATCACACATTTTCAAAACCCAACCAAACCAGTGCCCCTTGACTAATCCAACTAACCAGACACTCCGTAGTATGTTCCTAGCAAACCCACGAAGTTTGAATCCAAAATTCAAATTCAAAGTTCTTGCGGCCATTTCATCAAACACCTTGCGGATACAAATCAAAGAAACATCAAACACTATAGTGTGCAGTAAATTTGGCCTAACTTGTTCCCTCTATAGCTCACTCTACACTCTTAGTAGATGATCAAAGTAATCTAACTAGCTTTAGCACCACTGTGAGCAAGTCTAGCCATTAATGGCAAGCATGCCGAGAGCACCATTGTCACCCCCATGTCGCCAGCGAGCTAGAGGCAGCACTAGCCTCGCCAACCTTGTCTGGGACACGCATGTAACACCCTCAGAATCGACCCTATGCAAGTTTCAGCGATTCCCGCCAAACCCGCATAGAAACGATTCAAAGGTACCCACCAGGCACTTTCGTGCGGGTGGAAAACGAAGTAATAACATTACACAACAGTCCTCGTCGACCCACAGAGAGAGATATATACAATGACTCAAAGAGTCAAGAATAGATATCTGAGAACAAAGATCCAAATCACCTTGAAATGATAGAGCGTCCGACTACGGACAAGATGCAAATGGGGCTAAGAGCCCTGAAGAATAACCAATGGCGTCCATAACCCTGCCCAGGCCAAGCCGGAAGGGTAACCCTGCTAACGACGTCGAAACCTGCTAAAACAAAAGGGGTGCCGACAAAGGGCAAAGAAAAAGAGAGAGCGGTCAGTACTGAGGCCAGTACACGGCGAGACTAGAATTCGGCAGCCCTCGCCTACATAGGTATGGTGGACTGAAGCGGCAGCGGCAGCATGCACTATCAGAGAGGGATAAGAAAGATCTATTCGGATCCAACCTGAATCTTACACCAAACAATCCCATCCTGGTATTTCCCCCTCGAGACCAAACGAGGAAGTCCACCGAGGAACTCACACAGTTGGCAGTTTTACTTATTCAGTTATCGTTGCAGCAATTACTAGTCAGGTATAGATAGTCATTCGGATAAAATAAGCAGTGGGCACTTTTAGTTAACCATTCCGTTGTAGTTGCAACACTTACTAGTCAGATACAATTAGCATGAGATATCCCAAAACCCAGCAGTTGTTGGTACTTTTATTTAGCCATTCTGTTGTAGTTGCAATACTTACTAGTCAGGTACAATGGTCGCAAGCGACAACCCAAACAAGCAATTATTGGCAGTTTTATTTAGCCATTCCATTATAGTGAAGCTGATTACTAGTCATTATAAAGTCAAATTTATAGCACTACTTTAGTTATAGTTGTCTATGATCGAGATACTGTGCTCCAAGTCGTCCATAACCGCGACATGGCTTTGAAAGTTTTACCGCAGGGTGCACAAATAGCAACACACACTCGATCAACCTCGAAAAACCAAATCAAAACCCAACGAGGCCTTCACGACAAAGCAATCACAGATTCGAAATATTTGAGGGGCCACCCATTGAGTACACCATAGCGAAGTTATGACTCGAGACGGACCCAAGGTTTGGGTGGACATTTGTGAGAACGATCGGGAACCCAAACTGGGCTTGTCGACACCGCGAAATCGTGTCCCGATCCTAACAAGACAGTGCTCCTCGCACAATCGTAAATAAAGCGTAAAAGCATGGCATAAGTACAGGATAGTAAATAAAACCTCAAACTTGTTTGTGGCCCCAAGAAATAAGAATGAATCAAGCTCGCTCGTGGGGGTCCCATAATCCTCCGGATGTGGATAGCGAATATTCAAGGAACAGGTATCAAGTACTCGGGGTCCTACGGGACACAAGTGGACGGTTAACAACCAAATGACATCTATTGCCCACCTGTGCCTCTGCTTACCTACTTCAATTTTAGTTGTTAAACAGTAATTAAAGTTATGATCATCTCCCACATTAAACATGCGGCAAATACTCCAACAACTGTGGTACTTGGCGACACGCAACAGCACTTGAGCAAGCGACTACGACGCGCAAGTCCAACTATCTACCAAACAACAGGTAATAGGATGTGTCCAAGGCAATATAAGGCTGCAAGGGATATCACGGGTACGAAAACTAGAGCATCGCAACACATTAGCAATAGATCAACAGGAGGGAATAAATACTATAAAAGTAAGATAGGTAGAAAGGGGGAGATGCTCGCCTGAAAACATTGCCGAAGGTTCAACCGAAGATCGGGTCGACACTCGCATCAACTCATCGCCTTATCCGCGAAGAACCAAAACACTAGAATAAACACCGGATGCACTATTTAATACTACGGCAAAAGATCGGGCATGATGCATGTATGATGTATGACATGGCAAAGATGCAATTACGTCACATTAAGCGGAACCAGGGGTCCCGACAATTAATTAAATGGTTCAAGTTATTTAACTACCTCGCAATTTAATTGTTGTCTTAACATGGCAAAAGATAGCACCGGTTCGCTACACAAATTTAAATGGAACCAATATGCGACTAGGTTTGCCCGCATATGGGTCCCATATTTAATTATAAGGTGAATCGGCATAGTGCCCCCAAACCACACAAATATGCATGCATGATCAATTTAATATGCGACAAGAATGAGTTGACATGCAACAATTCATATAGGTATCAATTTATAAAATAGGGCTCGAGAGAAAGGGGTCACACATTAGGGTTCGGCGAACTTGGGCTCCGAGGGGTTCGGGGTTGGTCTCAGGGTTAAGGGTTCGACGGGATCGGTCTCGGCAGTCCGGGTTCGACGAGATTCGGTCATGGCATCCGTGAAGGAGAACATGAAGTCGATACCGGGGTTCGCACTTTGGTTCCGGGATGGCGAACTTGTCGTTTCGAGGGGTTTCTCCGAGTCCGTGATGCGTCCGTGTGGTAGATCTTGGGGGTACCGGTGTCATCGGGTTCCATCTCGCACATTGGTTGTCAAAGCATGCAACGATGCAGATCTTGGCGACAAAAGGGCATCGGGGCTCTTGTGACAGACGGCAGTGCTTGGTGGCGTCGTTGCTCGAGGCAGGGACCATCGGTCAGCGTGGGCTGGGCGGCAACGGATGGAGGGTGGCAAGCCGCAGACGCTCAGCGGTAGAAGCGTCAGCAGGGAGGAAGGAGGAGGTCGAGGCGGAGGAGTGGGAGCTTCGGCAGGCGGCCGGCGTGGCGAGGGGAGAACCCGGCCCATGAGCGGCGCATGGCAGCCGAAGGCCGGGAAGGGCGGTGGGGGAGGAAGCGGGGCGGCGGAGGCCGAGAGATGGAGGGGCCGGCGCAGGCGCATGAGCAGGGCCGGGCAGCGATCGTGGGCCTTGCGCGGCAGAAGAGCAGCGAGTGAAGCGAGAGGGGAGCGGAGGCTGCTGGAGAGAGAAGGGAGGGAGGTGGAGGCGGCGGCCATGTGAGAGTGGCGGCAGCGGCAATGAGGGCAGTGGGGCGGCGAGGAGAGTGAGGGAGAGGGACCCGGCGCTGGGGCGGCCTTGGCCAGGGCGGCAGTGGTGAGCAATGAGACCTGGCGAGGTGGGGAGAGAGAGAGGGCAGGGAGTTGGGGGTTAGGATTGATGAGGTGGCGATCGTTGAGTGGAGGTGGAGGAGATGGTGAGATGGCAAGATGTGGTTGGTGGGTAGACTAGGTTTGGGTAGGAATAGATTTAGGCAATTTGTTTGCTTGGGGTGGCATTGGTAGGATCGGCCAGTTCTTGCCTAAAAATAATTAAATATTTTATTTATTCCAGATGGGGCGTTTGCAAATCGTTGGCCGACAAAACAAAATAATCCGGAGGCCCGGGTTTTGATTTGAAATCAAGACGGGGCGTTTAGAAAACAAAAGATAGGTTTTTCCGCAAATAGTTTTATGCAAACAAATGCAAGATGATGACGATGCTCAGATGCAATGTGGCATGATGACATGAGCATGAGGTCATGATGATGCAATGCACAAAACAACGCGATTTTCTAGTAGTAGTTTTGCGGGATGCCACAATTCGACACCACTAACAATGGATCTCGCCCTCGAGATCCGCCTCATGGTACAGGGAAGAAGGCCGACGATCTGCGTCTTCTCGCATCGTGTAGATCCTCGCGACACCACTAAGAAGAGGTCGTTGTCCGTGACCGTCAAGAGAACACTCCGGAAACAAAAGGTCGAAGGTAGAGGTATCAACAAATAAAGCCACCTCTAGCTTCCGTGGACGGAGTAAAATTGCTGGATCCACTGATTCGATGTACAAGAGCGAATGATAAGAGTAGTCGGATGGTGATCGATCCGCCACCCAAACCATTACCGCACACGAATAGGCGAATTATGCAACCAACTCTCGAATTGATTGTAGATCTCGTCAGCGAGGTTCGGAAACAAAGGGATGACTCTGCGCCGGATCAGCGTAGATGATGTCGTCGTGTCGGCAAACACCGGAAAGCACAAACAAAGAACAAAGAATGGTACAACAGTAGACGGATTCCTCAGACAGCAGGAACATCGGATGGTAGAACACCGTTAACAAAGGAGGAAGCGAAACCACGAAGTAGCGGAACCCAACCACGAGAAATCTGGACTTGAAGAAAGGTATAAGAGTGGATTCAAAACGCAGAGAGGAGAGGAGAGCAGAGGGTAAGGAGTAAAATCGGACCTAATCGTAACTATCCAACCGATTTTCAAAAATAGTTTTGACACTCTACTTGACCGTTAGCTAGGTTATCCTCAGTGGACTTGTGGGTATCGCTAGCTTTGAGCTCGATACCACTCTGTAACACCCTCGAATCGACCCTATGCAAGTTTCGTGATTCCGCCAAACCCGCATAAAGCGATTCAAAGGTGCCACCAGCACTTTCGTGCGGGTGGAAAAGCAGTAATAACATTACACAACAGTCCTCGATGGGACCCACAGAGCAGATATATACAAATGACTCAAAGAGTCAAGAATACAGATATCTGTAACAAAGATCCAAATCACCTTGAAATGATAGGCGTCCACTACGGACAAGATGCAAATGGGTCTAAGAGCCACGAAGAATAACCAATGGCGTCCATAACCTGCCGAGCAAAGCCGAAGGGTAACCACCTAACGACGTCGAAACACCTAAAACAAAGGGGTGCCGACAAAGGGCAAAGGAAAAGAGAGAGCGGTCGATCGAGGCGATTGCAGCGAGACTAGAATTCGGCGGTCCTCGCCTACATAGGTATGGTGGGTGAAGCGGCGTGGCGGCATGCACTAAACAACCTATAGAGACTCGATACAAGGCGGCTATCGAGAGAGGGATAAGAAAGAGCTATTCGGATCCAACACGAATCTTACACCAAACAATCCCATCCTGGTATTTCCCCTCGAGACCAAACGAGGAAGTCCACCGAGGAACTCACGGTTGGCGGTTTACTTATTGATTATCGTTGCGCAATTACTAGTCGGTATAGATAGTCATTCGGATAAAATAAGCGATGGGCACTTTTAGTTAACCATTCCGTTGTAGTTGCAACACTTACTAGTCGATACAATTAGCATGAGATATCCAAAACCAGCGGTTGTTGGTACTTTTATTTAGCCATTCCGTTGTAGTTGCAATACTTACTAGTCGGTACAATGGTATAGCGACAACCCAAACAAGCAATTGTTGGCAGTTTTATTTAGCCATTCCATTATAGTGAAGTGATTGCTAGTCATTATAAAGTCAAATTTATAGCACTACTTTAGTTATAGTTGTCTATGATCGAGATATTGTGCTCCAAGTCGTCCATAACGCATGGACACGACTTTGAAAGTTTTACCTGAGGGTGCACAAATAACACACACTCGATCAACCTCGGAAAAACCAAATCAAAACCCAACGAGGCCTTCACGACAAAGCAATCACGATTGAGAAATATTTGAGGGGCCACCCATTGAGTACACCATAGAAGTTAGTGACTCGAGACGGACCCAAGGTTTGGGTGGACGGTGAGCATTGGGAACCCAAAAGCTGGGCTTGTCGACACATGAAATCGTGTCCCGATCCTAAGCGATACAGTGCTCCTCGCACAATCGTAAATAAAGCGATAAAGCATGGTATAAGTACAGGATAGTAAATAAAACCTCAAACTAGTTTGTGGCCCCAAGAAATAAGAATGAATCAAGCTACGGCTCGGGGTCCCATAATCCTCCCGTATGTGGATAGCGTGAATATTCAAGAGCAATTATCAAGTACTCGGGGTCCTCACAGGACACAAGTGAATGATTAACAACCAAATGACATCTATTGCCCACATTGCCTGCTTACCTACTTCAATTTTAGTTGTTAAACAGTAATTAAAGTTATGATCGGCTCCACATTAAACATGCAAATACTCCAACAAGCGTGGTGCTTGGCGACACGCATGACACTTGAGCAAGCGACTACGACGCGCAAGTCCAACTATCTACCAAACAACAGGTAATAGGATGTGTCCAAGGCAATATAAGGCTGCAAGGGATATCACGGGTACGAAAACTAGAGCATCGCAACACAGTAGCAATAGATCAACAGGAGGGAATAAATACTATAAAATTAAGATAGGTAGAAAGGGGGAGATGCTCGCCTGAAAACATTGCCGAAGGTTCAACCGAAGATCGGGTCGACACTCGCATCAACTCATTGCCTTATCCGCGAAGAACCAAAACACTAGAATAAACACCGGATGCACTATTTAATACTACGGCAAAAGATCGGGCATGATGCACGTATGATGTATGACATGGCAAAGATGCAATTAGGTCACATTAAGCGGAACCGGGGGTCCCGACAATTAATTAAATGGTTCAAGTTATTTAACTACCTCGCAATTTAATTGTTGTCTTAACATGGCAAAAGATAGCACCGGTTCGCTACACAAATTTAAATGGAACCAATATGCGACTAGGTTTGCCCGCATATGGGCCCCATATTTAATTATAAGGTGAATCGGCATAGTGCCCCCAAACCACACAAATATGCATGCATGATCAATTTAATATGCGACAAGAATGAGTTGACATGCAACAATTCATATAGGTATCAATTTATAAAATAGGGCTCGAGAGAAAGGGGTCACACATTAGGGTTCGGCGAACTTGGGCTCCGAGGGGTTCGGGGTTGGTCTCAGGGTTCAGGGTTCGACGGGATCGGTCTCGGCAGTCCGGGTTCGACGAGATTCGGTCTTGGCATCCGTGAAGGAGAACATGAAGTCGATACCGGGGTTCGCACTTTGGTTTCGGGATGGCGAACTTGTCGTTTCGAGGGGTTTCTCCGAGTCCGTGATGCGTCCGTGTGGTAGATCTTGGGGGTACCGGTGTCATCGGGTTCCATCTCGCACATTGGTTGTCGAAGCATGCAACGATGCAGATCTTGGCGACAAAAGGGCATCGGGGCTCTTGTGACGCAGACAGTGCGGGTGCTTGGTGGCGTCATTTGCTCGTCTGACACGGGACCATCGGTCAGCGCGTGGGCGGTATAGCGACATATGGAGGTGGCAAGCATGCACGGGACGCCATGAGGCGTAGAGCGGCGTCAGGAGGAAGGAGGAGGTCAAGGCGAGGCGAGTGGGGAGCTCGGGCGGGCGCCGTGGCGAGGTGACGAGCAGCCTCGTGGGGAGGGTGGTAAGCGGCCGGAGGTGAGGCGATGCTCGCATGGCGGAGGCGGCAGATGAGGCCGGAGAGAGGCGGCGGATCGCAGGACACCGCAGCGGAGGACGAGCAGTGATCTGGCGAAGCTATTGGCGCTGGCAAGGAGAAGGAGGCGGCCCTGAGGCAAGTGAAGCGGAGCCGCCTGGGGAGGAGCGGAGGATGGAGGGGCCGCGGCAGGCGCTCGCGGGACAGTGGCCGGGAGGCGTGGGGCCTTGAGCGAGCGGACAGAAGCTTCAGCGAGGGAGGCGGCGGCTGGCTGGGAGAGAGAGGAAGGGAGGAGGAGCGGAGCTGGCGATGGGCGGCGGCTGAGGCGGAGTGGAGGCGGTGGGCCAGGAGAGAGGACGCAGGAGAGGGACCCGTGGCGCAGGGGAGCCTGGCGGCGGGCGTGAGGCGGGCAGTGAAACCGGGGCCCTGAGCGAGGTGGGGAGAGAGAGAGGGCAGGGAGTTGGGGGTTAGGATTGATGAGGTGGCGATCGTTGAGTGGAGGTGGAGGAGATGGTGAGATGGCAAGATGTGGTTGGTGGGTAGACTAGGTTTGGGTAGGAATAGATTTAGACAGGCTGTTTGCACTGGGGGTGGCCGACTGGGTAGGATCGGCCCGGTTCGGCTGCCCCCTAAAAATAATTAAATATTTTATTTATTCCAGATGGGGCGTTTGCAAATCGTTGGCCGACAAAACAAAATAATCCGGAGGCCCGGGTTTTGATTTGAAATCAAGACGGGGCGTTTAGAAAACAAAAGATAGGTTTTTCCGCAAATAGTTTTATGCAAACAAATGCAAGATGATGACGATGCTCAGATGCAATGTGGCATGATGACATGAGCATGAGGTCATGATGATGCAATGCACAAAACAACGCGATTTTCTAGTAGTGGTTTTGCGGGATGCCACAACGCAACACCGTCCACCGCCACCCACTGTCCCAGCCCCGAGCGCAGATAGCCCCTGGACCACATGACACGCCCATGCCAAACTCCTCTACGACCATGCCGAGAGCGCGCCAATGCGCCACGCCCGACCAAGCACCCACAGACCGCGCGCAGCACTCGCCGCTTGCAGAGATGATCACCAACACCCCAGCACTCTGCCAGACATGCCCGTTCGCCGCCGCACGGACCACGCACGCTGTGCGACATTAAAACCGTCGTCGGACCCGTCTAGAGCGTCTGCGTGTTCCTACCGATCAACACCGCCCCACGCCTCGCCACCACGCCGTCGAGCTTCGCCAAGGAGCACAGCACCGCCTCCTACCGTCGCCCATGTCAGTAGCCCTCTGTGCCGTCGACCATGACGAGCTCAGCCCGTGCCCGTCGGTCCCCTTCAGCCACTATAAATAGAGGCCTCCACCGCTAGTTTTCTTCACACCAGTTTACTCCCCTCTACCTCAGAACCACCCCACCTCACTCCCGGAGCAAGGCGACCAGCGCATCGCCAGAATTTGGCCAGAGTTCGCCGCGGAGGAGGAATAAAGGAGCCGTCGATTGGAGCCGCCCCAGGAGAAGCTATCGGTACCAGGAGAACCGCCGTCGTCGACATCGTCATTCGCCCCCGTCGCCGACCATCGCCTGAGCCCCGATGAGCCTCCCACGACCCCCACCTGCCGCGCTAGGGTTCTGTCTCGCCGGCGCTGCCCGACATGGACGATGAACCAGAGCCGTTCAATTAGAACTAGATCCCACGGTCCACATTACCCCGTACCGCTTCGCCTCTCCCCGTCTCACTGACGCGTGGGGACAGCCACTTAACCAGCTCGCACGTGCGTTGTACGTAGTGGGCCGGCTCAGTTAGACATCCCGCACGACCCAACAATTCAAATTTAGTTTTATTCATTTAATTTCAAACTCAGTTCTCTACCTAGATTCAAAAATCAACCTAGCTCGATTCACTGAACCAAAATGCATGAAACTAATTTTGTTAGAAAGGTACTGAAATTCTTAATCCAAGCCCATTGGATTCAGACCATGTGGATGTATAGATTAACCATGGTAAAAATAAGAAGCTTTTCCGCATTCAAACATTTTTCAAAATTCAACCATAAAAAGTTTTTGAGTTGATTCCAACTCTCAAAAATCATATTTGATCATACCTTTCAGAATATATAAAAACATATGGGTTTACTTGCGGAGATAATGTTCAAGTAATAAAGTGTCCCATAGGCATTTCTAGTCACTTTATTTAATTAAAATAAAAAGGTTAAACCTTATTAAATTGTGACACCACTTTAAATCACATTCCCATGTACTGAAATATGTGGTGATGCCATGTGTCAACATGATCCCATGTTTGATTTGGAGAATATTAAATCTTAAGTAGTTTTTCAATGAGTAGAAATTACTTTTCTCAAATAAAATAAATAAGACAAGTGCTTTAATCCTTGTGATAATAGTGATGATGCTAGATCATCTAGAGTGCACCTTTGTGTGATGATTGAAAATATTTAAGTATTATTTGGTGATTTTGTACCTCGTATTTATTTATAGACGCTAGTACCGACCAAGGATACGAGGAGGAAGAAGGATACTACGAGGAAGAAGCCGAGGAGAACTTCAACCACTGCTTTGCACAAGGCAAGCTAACACTTGCAAGATATGCTACTTTAGCAAGCCTATAATTGCAATTATGCAAGCTACTACTTGCTTGTTACTATGCCAACTATATGCCTTAAGCATATGTGATCATACCCACTTGATGACCCAATCCTAGTTTTACTTGCAAGCTTAATATTTTATTTTCTTTATCAAAGCTTTTTCTTAGAGTTTACTTAAGTGACTTGTAGATTCTAGAAAGATAATTGAAGGTAGCATAAAGAGCATAAAATTTCGCCTAAGTTAGATAATCTTGATGTCACCCTAGGGCATGCGATTGAACTTAGCTAATCCCCACTTATGTACTACCCCTCATTAGTATTTAACCCTACTTGTAGATGCTAGTGCTAAGCATAAAACTTGATCAAGTTTAGATGGGAATACCTGGTGAAAATGGTTATGAAAACCTTAGAATAATGAGTCATTCTACTGAAATGTTTTGACATGTGTTCTTGAACAACAGATGATTTTGATGATGAAAATGTTGAGGCATGAGCCTTAGCCCTTTACAAAACTGATGGTTTTCTGGATGCGATACCATTCCAATTTTACCGTACAACCACAATTCCCGAAAATTGGGTAGGGCTTGACCAGAAGTTTATATACTTTAGTATGGGTTCCCTCACGGCCAAGGTCTGAGCTGAGGCTACCTTGTGAAGATTGTCCACCTGTGAAGTACCCAAGATGACAGCTGGTCATGGTTGGGAGGCCAAACTCACAGGAGAGGTGCCTATACTAGGGCGTGTAACTGAAAGGTTAGGATTGGTTATCCTGATACTGAGTATGGTGAATTCAGTTTAGTTCCTGACAGATGTATCGAATGTTATGGTGGAAGTGTACAATCTCTGCAGAGTGTCAAACTATTCGAATAGCCGCGTCCGCGGTTATGGACAGTTGGAGTGGCCATACTGTTCCCCTGTCAGATGTTTTCCAAAATGACTTATGAAATGAGTTGTGACTTTGACCTGACCACAATAGAGTTGTGATATGAATTTCAAGTTCCCACTTAGGTGTTATAAAATTTTCAACTAGCTCTCTTTGCTTTTGAACTTAGTAGAGGTAAATCTGGCTTTTTGCAAAACAACCCTAGAGCTTAGTATCCTACTACAAAACCCCCCTTAACCTATTAGTATTAGTTTGCGAGTACTTAAAGAGTACTCATGGCTTTGTCCCTGTCTATTCCCGTGGCCAGACTATGAAGAGGAGTACCAGGATGACGGACCGCAGGAAGGTTACGACAACTAGGATCATCTCCCATCGCCAGCATTGCCTGTGACCCCGAAGATGGAGCTTCGCCCATGCTATCATTACTATTACGTTATTCCGCTGCTTGAATTGTATTAAGAACTGGATCTTGAGATCCTTATTTGTGTAAGACCTTATGTATGGTTTGTAATGGATGATGTACTGTGATATCCAAATCTGTTATGTCTCGCAAAAATGGTAATCCTGGGATTGCGATGTATGACATAACATGCATTTGAGATTAAAAATTTGGGTGTTGACAAGCACATGCCCCAACATGAGGTCTACGAAGTATTAGTGGCCGGTCTTGCCGTCCCGCCATACCATCTTCGCCGGTGCACGCTGTCATTGCAACAGTTGTCATACTGCCACGGGAAACTCCATGTCGAAGTTGTCGATCACCCCGCCGGTGAGCACACCATGATGCCTCATCTTCCCCACAAGCACACCATTGAACAGCTCCATCTTGTTTGGATTGAATGCCAGGTCCTGAGCATACCCGCCAGTCGCAACCGTTGTCTAGTAGAACACCCTTGGCGCAGCAAGCCCGCGCAACCGCACTTTGGCCATGAGGCCGGTCCAGAACTATGCGGCAAACTCGGTGGCCTGTATGTAAACATGAAAACTGCTCCAGTAGCAACCATCGTGAAGGCCAGAGTTCAGAATGGCAACATCCGGGACACGGCCATTGCCCATGAAGTATGACCGGATGAGCTGCCGAACCCCCCGTGCCACATGGAATGCAGGTCGAGATAGTTCATGCTCATGTTCCGGTGGCCGTTGTAGATGCTTGTGGTCCGCAGGGTGCTCTTCTCGCCGCTGGTATTCGTGAACACCGCATCAAACAGGTGCATCACCAAAGATGTGTCCTCGACGCCGAGACAAATGTTAGGAGGTTCCGGATGGTGTCGACGTGGTTGGAACCCCCCCAAAAGAAGAGCCACTTGCCGTCGAGGCACCGCCACGCCGCATCGGCCGTGAAGAGCTTGAACGAGCAGTGCGCCGAATAGACCCACCTGTTGCTCTCCAACGTGCCCAATGGTCCGTCGCACGGTCACACCACGACGCCTCGCATGGGTGCTCCGACTCCAGGCACCAGTACCGGCCAGCCTCGTCCACATCCTCGCAGTTGTCGTTCTTGGCGAGCGTCACCGTAGGACCATATATGTCGCGAAATTGGCGCGACAAGTCTTCGATCTTGAGAACAGCGATGCCTCTGTGAATAGTAGAGGGATGCGGCAGAGCTCGACGTGGTAACTGAAACTTGCGGAGGAGAATTTGAGGCCCTCGAAGCTGCGGAAGAGCAGGACCATGGTGAGGCAGAACTCTGCCGCGGCGAAGCGTGAGCGACCTGGATGCGGAAGGTGTAGGAGTCGTCGCCGTTTTCCACGACATGGGGCGCGACTTCCAGGCCTCCCCGGAAAGATCAATCTCAAAGAAGTCCCCGTCGAGGCAGCGTCACATGGCGTTGTCGCCCGGCGCCCATAACCTGAACTCGTGAATCTCGTCGGCGCTGAGATCGGTCGCAGCGCCCGCCGCCGCGGCACCGTCGAGAACCGGGACGGAGATGATGGCTATGCGGGCGTCGCGGCACCGGGAGCCCCCAGGGGTGAGCCAGCGGGCGAGGAGGTCCTCGGTGAAATTGGTGGGCAACGACACTGAAATTTTCCAGAACAACGGTTTTGTTAAGCAACTTCAATAACTAACGGTTTTGTGACGCTCCGACGAGTCTTTAGTAGCCATAAACTCGTATTCCGTTATACAATTACCGTATTAATTTGCTAAGCAACTTCAATAACTAACCATGAATTTAACTCTTTCCTACTTTAGTGGTGACGTGGTTTCAGCAAGCATTCGATCCCATCAGCACCGTTCTCATCCATTGCCTTTTGGCTAACGTTGACCACAAGGCAGTGCACAACTCCACGTGATCTGTCACGTCCGTTAGCGAGCCCTCTGCTCCCGGGGTTTATTTCTACAGTGTTTGGAGAGGGGGAGAGTGTGTGCATTGGATCTCACGGCGGGGGCTCGCCCTCCCGGCCGGGCTCCTCCCGGAGGCCAGAGCTCGGTCGGCCGACCGCCGGCGTCCTGCTCGTCGGTGTGTATGTGCGGCGGCCTGAAGAGGCGCGTGCAGGGGTGAGGCGCCGGATCTCGCCGCGCAAAGATGTGTAACGACGAGAGGTATAAATATTTTCTACTCCTATTCTAGATGTATGATTTAGTTTCTGCAAGTAAGCCTCGTGTCCAGCCACTATTTCCGTGCTTGCCGGTGGGCGGATCTGAAGTGGAAATTATTGGTCGTCCACCGTAGATCTGCAGTGTTAATTTGGTACTGTATTGGGCTTTCTTTTCCTCCTTTCTTTCTACATCGTTTCGTTTGGTTCTCTTCAAGCAAACCACGCGTGCTACTGTTCTTGCTCTGGCTGACCCGTGTGTGTTGCATCTATCTTAATTGCAAATTGCTGGCCAACCACCACAACAGATCTAGAGGGTCAATAGTAACTTAGATTCCTCGGGTTTCATTTCTTCTGTTCTAGATCGTTTAGCTTGCTCGAGTAAAGCATGCACACCCTGGATTTTTGGGCTGGCCTGTCTGTGCGTCCTCAGTGTAAATTGTTGGTCAGTCACCTTAGATTTACAGTGTTTGCTGGAAGTTAGGCTCCTAGGTTTAGCTCAGTTGCTCTAGTTCGTTTCTTGCCTTGATGATAACTCTATGGTTCAGTATTGTGCCTTTATTTATTATTAAGATAAATTTCCTGGATGCACGTTGACGGGTTTCACGACTAACACTTCATATGTGCATAGGTACCTTTACCTGTATGGGACGAAAATCACAGCTGTTTGTGAGCCTGCACAGATGAGGTGGAGGAAGATGTTGTCATTGAACTGCTGCCATCAATCTTCTTTTGGATCAGACGTCACATATAGGCTGGGCTCTGCCTGGAGCTCCTCCTGCTGACCACCGACGACCTGCCTGCTCGTCGGTGTTTATTCGCAGCAGCCTGAAGAGGCGGTGTGCATGGTAACAGCCCTAGATCTCACAGGGCATGGATGTGAACTAACGGAAGGTATAAAACATTTCTGCTGATCCAGATAGTTTAGTTTGTTCCAACTAAACCTTCCATGCCAAGTTATCACTGTCTTTTTTGTGATGGCTGTCTGGTATCTGTGATGCTGTTGGTCATCCAGTATAGATCTGCATTGTTTGGTATAAGCTTTTCTAGATTTATAGGGTCTGGTGTAGTCCATTTGTTGCCTGGATAACCCATGGTTCAGGATTCATCCTCTGTATGAAGAAACATTAGATGCATGTTGATTAGTTTCCTAACTAATCATGAGTTAAATCAATGAAAATCACAACGTATAGTTTAATTTCTGCAAGTAAACCATGCTTGCCAGCCACTGTTGTTTGGCTGGTTGGTGTGTGTGCATTAGTTTGAACTGCTGTTGTTGGTTATCCTCCAGTATATATAGATCTAAAATGTGTGGTATAAGCTATATATAGATTCCTTGGGTTGATACAATCCATATTGTTTCCTAGATAGCTCATGATTCAGTATTGTCCTGTTTGTAAGTTACATTAGATGCATGTTGATTGAGCTCTCAACTAACCGCTAACAAATAACTTCATATGCATAGGTACCTCTGTCTTCTTGTGGATCGAATGCTGTCACAGTTTTTTCTTTCTCGGCAAGGATATATTAGATCAAGCATCATATCATGTACACAATAAACTTTTGCTATGCCTTCACCGTTAATGTCTACTGGTTGGATCATGCTTCTGTTTATAAGCTCATTGAAGTAACCATCTCCTAGCTCAAATGGTCCGATCTCTTGTTTTTATGATATACAAAACCTTCAGCTATCCACTTGCATATCAATTGGTCTCTCTTAATTTTGTAGTCTTCTAGAAATATGCTTAGATATAATAAATCATGTGAAGGTAGATCATAGAAAAAACAACACCATCTGCGGTAGGCTAGTGGTTCAGCACAAATAGGGGTCACACATACATGATATCGTAAGTACTCTAGATATAGTAAAGGAGGATCTTGACTTCTAGGTTATGTGGGAGATATTATCTACAAGTCAAGCTTCTTTTACTAGTTTTGATTCACCTTCTCATATATAGGATTAGTTATTATTGCTAACTATGTTTCGAGAAGATTATAGGATTAGGTAAGGTCACTTGATGTGTAAGTGGATAGCTGAATGTTTTGTTTATCATTAAAAACAAGATATCAGACTATTCGATCTAGGAAAAGGTTACTCAATGAGCTTCTAAGCAGAAGTATGATTAAACCAATAGACATTAATGTTGATGATGGAGGCTTGGAAAATCTTATCGTGTACATGATATGGTGATTGATCTAGTTAGTTGTTTGCCAAGTGAAGAAAACTTTGTGACAATTTAATGGCACCAAGCGCAAGTGGTCAAAACCCAAAGACAAGATTTGAAGATTATCCATGCAAAAGACCATATGGCTGATATAACTACCAGCAGCAGCATGCCTCAAGGGTGATTTCTTGCACTTTCCAGATGTCCTTTTGTTGATCCAGTGTTGCTGATGTTAAGAGCGTTTGCATTGCCTCCATTCTGACCAATCAATATTGCTGATGCTCAAGAACATTGCATCTTGGTGTTATTATTCTGCAATGACGTGAAGTTCTACCTAGTGATCTACCCATTTGTATCTGAAATCTGTTGTGGCTTCCACTGATAAAGTAATCATTAGGCTCCTGCATTCCCCCTTGCTGAATTTACTGCCTGTTTATCTGTTCTGTAAACGAAGTGTATGCAATTGCAATCTGAATTCTGTTGTGTCTTCCACTGATCCAGCAATCTATCGACTGAAATCTGTTGTGGCTTCCACTGATAAAGTAATCATTAGGCTCCTGCATTTCCCCTTGCTGAATTTTCTTCCCATTTATCTATTCCGTAAACGAAGCTTATGCAATTGCAATCTGAATTCTGTTGTGGCTTCCAGTGATCCAGTAATCATTAGGCTCGTGCATTTAAACATACAGATGTGTGCAATGAGATCAAGCTATAAGATAATACCTTATCATGCAAAATAATAACAATGGGATCTCTTCAAGAGTTGGTATACATAACCATCTGATTACTTGTAACTACATAGAGGAAACACTTAGCTCATGTGATAGAAAAATCAACCCTCCAGCTAGGGATACAAACTACACCGAAAGGATATTGTGTAGTCAGAGTTGTGTCTTCCACTGATGCAGCACAACCAGCACGATTCTCTCTCCCTCTCTCGCGCGATCGACGCCGCCGCTCGGTCGCCGGCCACCCCCATCCTCCAGCTCGCTCTGCCAGGCGCACATCCAGCTACCTTCTTCCGGCCCACCCCCTCGCCCACCCCGCATCCCCGCGCCTCCATCCGCGAATCCTAGCGTCGACGACGACTCGCCCCAGCCTCGCGCGGTTCCGCTGGCGATGATGCCGATCACCGCCGCCGTCCGCAGCCATCTCTGCCCGGCGCCCTTGTCCACACGGATGCTCAAGGTATGAGTCCTGCCTAACCCCCAACCTGAATACACTCTTCTCTTCTACACCAATTTCAATCAAAATCAAACTCTAGTCCCCAAATCCTGTCCGACCGACCTTGTTCAATCTTAGATAGCGAGGTCGTGAGACCCTGAGAGGTAACCCTAATCACCCAAATCGGATCGGAATCAACCCTGATGGGCGACGCCGCCATCCCCAATGGAGGCCGGCTGGCCTCGATTCTCCTCGCCCGGAAACCGCGCTTCACCGACTGCACGAACGACACCACGGCCACCGCCAAATCCAAAGGCGGCAACACCATAGCGGTCTCCTTCTGGGTGGCCGAGCCACCGCAGCTGTCCCTCTTCTCCATCCACTGCACCAAAGGCACGGAGAAGTGCCTTTTCTCTGTTATGCCACGCGTGGTCGGCGCCGACGGCCCTTTCCTCCTCCTCCGCGCCGCCTTCGCCAGCTCCCGCGAGTTTTTCCTTTACAAGGCCGGCTCCCCACCGTCGCTCGAGCGGATCCCTTCTCCCCACGACGGGTTCGGTGATTTTGATGATATGCGCAGGGTCACCAAGTTTGGCATCCTCGGCCTCGGGGGCGGCCACTATCTCCTGGCCACTCTCCGTGATGCACCGTCCTTGGACGACGGCTACCAGCTTCGTATCTACTCGTCCAAGACAAAATCATGGAGCACCAGGACACTGCACAATCCATGTCCTGGGGTCGACAGGGTTATACCCGACAAGGTCATCACGCTTGGACAAGGCGGCTTAATGGGATGGGTTGATCTATCACACGGCCTGCTGGTGTGCGACCTGCTTCTTCTTCAAGATCCCGATCCCACTGGTGGTGGTGGTGTAAGCTTCTTCATCCCGTTGCCCGAACTGTTGCCTGGAAACAGGTACAAACTAAAACACCCCATTCCCCCCACCAAAAAGGCGAAAGGACACCCTGCAGAGGACAAAGAATCCCACTCAGCAAGCTGGTTTCGGGATCTCACATGTGTCAATGGCGTGCTCAAGTTTGTTGAGATGGAGAATCCTCCTCCTGAAAACAAGGAGGATAATATTATCTACGATGCAGACCTGATCATGTCGCTCAAGCGCAAAGCTGTCGATGGGAATCCCAAGCAGCAGCTGTCCTCCTTTAGGGATGCCTGGAGGGTTGTGACATGGAGCCGGGAAGTTTCCTCGTCGTGGTCTAACTTTTGGCGCCAGACTTGCGCTGCTCATGTTTCTGACATAAAGAGCCAGCAGGTGACATTCAGGGACCTCTACTCAGCTTTCCCCATCCTGAGCCCGGAGGATGGTGGCGATATTCTTTATCTCAAATCTCTGGTGGAAATCAGTCATTGGGATGGATGGGTGGCTGCTGTTGACATAGGAAACAAGGCACTGAAAGCAACCGGGCAGTATTATCTTCCGGATGATTTTTATTACGACCGTTGCTATGACGTTGAACATCCTTTCCTTGCCTGTACATTGTCCCACCATATGGATATGACTCCAGGTATGTCTATTTACTCGCACGCCTATGCAATGCTTCTTACTATCCTTATGCTCTTAGTTATCTTCTTGCTGTGACTGCCTTGTTTGTTTGTTTGTTTGTTTGTTTGTCTGGACCCATTTGATGGAGCCTGCATCTTTGCCTATTCCCTAAAAACATTGGGATCTGTGTTGCTTATGAATTTAGCGGTTTCTGTAGGCATTCAAGTCTCAGCATGTCGCAAGATCACAGAGGCTAGCAGCTCTGCAAGTCTTCCAAGCAATACCTCAGTTAGTATTTCACATCACCTTTTATTTCAAAGAATCGCTGCCAACTAACTTGCCCTCACTTCTGTGCATAGATCCGTGTGGGTGAGCCCAGTTCCTGCGAACCAAGGACCACAATCCAAAGGCAAGTTTCTTATTCTATATCAAAACTCTCTTCCTAGCTACTACATGATCTGATTTAGATCAATTCATTCAATAGTTTGATGGCACTAATTAGTTTTACCTGATATTGCCATATTGGGTCTGATTGACTTTGTGTTCCTCAGCCTAATAGAATTGTCTGAGAAAATCAAGCGTGCAAAGAATGCTGGTGAGAGTATTATACAGATTGATCATATTTCCCAGGTCCATCCTGTTGAAAACAATTTGGTATGTTGAATTCCATATGCCCTGTTTCGAATCCATTTTCCCATCATCATTCAGCAAGATTAATTAGAATGCATCATTTCCAGCCACAAAAGCAGTGCTTCAACAAGTGGGATGTGCCATGCTACGCCCCTGGGCTTTCATTGCTGCACCATCAAAACAATCTGGTATGTTGTATTCCATATACCCTGTTTCACGATTTGTCTATTTTCTCATCTTCATACAGCAAGATTAATTAGAATGTACCATTCCAGGCAATGCAGCAATGCTTCAACAAGCCAAATGGACCCTGTGGCCCTGGGTATGCATCGTTGGCCCCTGTACGTGGTTGCCACAATTACCAGCCAATGTGGCCATCATCAAAACAGCAGTTGACGTCTAGCAGTGAATTTGGACCTCATGAGGTAAAAACATTGGTGAAGCCCATGATATTCTGCTATCTCCTCTGTTGTGCATGCTCATGCTCAGCCCTTTCGAGGCTTGCTTTACTCCTGGGGATTTCTTGACCCGTAGCTCTGGAATGGACCATCTCCTTGTTAAAAAAATACTCGCAAGATGCATATTCTTAGTAGTAATTCTCTCGCATGGGCCATCACGGCCGATGGATCCAACTTGACATGTTTTGTGCATTGTTTCATTGTGCCTTCTGAAAGTAAAAGAGGAAAAAAACAAGCTATGGGCACCAAGTTTAAATATTTGCAATCAGCAAGTCTAAAAGCAACTAAACCGCTATAATATTCATTATAATATAATAAGTAACAAAGATGAAATTATCTATTTTTGCTATGCTGTGATGTACTGATGTGCTACTTTTGACATGTTGCCTATATGTCCGTTTTCCCCTCATTTACCATAAGTTGTTGCCTATGATTTCAGGCACCCCAGCCATGCTTCAACTATCTCAATGGAGCCAACTACTATGGGTATTCACAGCAACTTGGTGCCCCTAACTCATTTTCCTATGGCGCACACACAGGCTATGGCAACTTCCAACCACAGAGGCTTCAGCTTCCCCCTACTCTAGAGCTGCCTATTGGTGCATCTTGGCAGCCTCCACCTCCTGGAGTGCAGCGTCAGCCAACACCTCGTGAGGTAAAAACATCCTGTGATATGCTGACTTGGTCCCCTTTTAGACAGTAGTCATGGAGTGAACCTCTTGTTAATATTACTTCTTCAAGATAGGATTTTATGCTACTAATTCTGCACTCGTTACATATGCAAAACCCTTGTGTGTTTCAAACTGAAATTTTAAAAAAGGATTACATAGTGTCAAGACTATGTAAGGTAATATCCTCTTATGGTTTCTTGAAACATAAACGTGACTGTTTTGCTGAAATGTGAGCGCATATGGAAAGGGTACTAACTTATCAAAAAAGAGTAGGAAGTATATCGAAAGTTGTGGTAAGATTGATGGACAGCCTGGAGTAGCATATTTACGAAGATGTGATGCCCAATAGGTTGTAGCCTTGTAGGACAAATGAAGTGCAGATGTTGAACTAGGGAATCTAGTGAACGTCTGATTTCCTCTGTCAGTTGATTGTGCTGGCAAATATCTCTAAACTGTAATCCTGGCTGGCTGGCAGTGCTCTCAGCCAATGAGTAGCTGCCAGGTGGGGCCAGTCTCGTGGTTGGTTTGCTGGTAAGGTACCGCTCTGCGTCTCTTTGCGCCCTACTTGCTCCTCGCCCTGCATCCCTGTCACCATGCCCAGCCCCACCGCCAGAGACATGAGCACTGGCGCGCCCCCATAGCGTCCATCTGGTCAACGCGCATCGCCTGTGCAGCAGCAGCCAGGGCGGCGTCGGTGGGGCGACCCCACAGCTTCTGTTCTTCCCCAAACGTCGCTTCATGTATCCCTGACCCTGACCCCTCTGGAACTGGGAGGATGGTGGTTCAGGCCGGCACAACGACCATCGTCCTGGTGAGGCGCGGTGAAGATACTGGTGGAAGTGTTTTAGGTTGACCTTGGATCTGAAGCCTCCCATGGGATTTCTTGATCTGAGCCAGAGCATCATCACATCGGTAATATCTCCTCTCCATCTCTTGCTATGTTTGTGTAATTCAGTCTCTTATCCCTGATTTGTGTGGACTGCATTAGGCTCAGATCCATATTTTTGTATAAAGAAACACGAGGAAAAGAAAGAATTGTATACATTGTAGGTAAAAAAAGACTCGAATTATGAATTCATAATATTTTGGTTGTTGTATACGTTGTAAAAATACAAAGATTTTGATTCTGAACTAATGATTTGATGCTATATACTCCCTTTGTCCTAATGCTATAGCAAAAGACACTCAAATCTGAATTCCTACTAATGCTATATTGTTAAGTAAACATAGACTCTGAATCTGAACTCCTACTAAATATATTAGGCTCAGAGGGAGTATATTGTTAAGTAAACATATACTCTGAATCTGAACTCCTACTAATACTATAGCAAAATACACTCAAATTCGTCATGTATACACCATCCTGTTTTCTATTTCCACACTCTAATAATAGCTAAACCCATCTGCTACAAGTTGTACATCATCTATGAAAATTATTGTAAACAAGTATTGTTAGGCTTTAATAGAATAAATGAATCTTCGCAAGACAATGTGTAATATCAAGGGTTAGATTAGCAACATATGTTTGCTCAGTGTGGAAGCTATTGAAATGTGTTGTATTCCACGAAGAATTCACACATGTACCAGAGCTACCCCACTTGTAAAGACTGCGCTTTTAACGGGCCAATATAGCATGGTTGTCATTGCAGATTTCTATTCAATGCACTATCTTTCATGTCTGAAGATGCTACGGCGGTCAATCGAAACCATTGCTGAAATGGCATGTAATCAAATGGAGTAAAAGAACGAAATAGCGTGTAGTTGATTTTGCATTTAAATGGTTGTTATTTCAAGTACTATATTCTACTGTGCTCATTTTCTTACCTTTTGAGCTTGCAATTCTTAGCTGTGGATCGCATGCTTTTGTGTGAAGGAAATGTCATTGTTTCTGAAGCTTCAGGTTATTGTGTGCAGGTGCAAGAAAGTGAAGCTTCCAAGTGATCAAAGGGAATTTACATGATAATAGTTCTAACAAAATATTCTTGCTGTTGGTGAAATAGTAATGAAATCCATTGTGTGTTGTAAACATTAGTCGAATCTGGTTTAAGATCCCTGTGTGGGCTGTCTCTGAGATGAAGACTGCAAGAGTGTAGTGGATGCTGATCAAGGAACTGAGTGTTATTTTTCAGAAATGTTGACCATCATTTAAATTTTGGAAAGTCATGAGAAGTTCATTTTTGAGGTAATAAAACACATGGGTGTTATTTTTCACAAATATTGACCATCATTCGAATTTAGGAAACTTATATGAGAAATTCTTTTGTGAGGTAAAGCACGTGCTGATCAAGACGGCCTGTTGTGGTGTGTGCTGCCTGAGTAAGTGCAAACCGTCTAAGATGTTCAAATACCCTGTCCTGGCGCTTCAACCATTTATTCATAATATTGGCATGGTCTTCTTTATATGGACGTTGGCACGGTCTTTTTTAGTGGAGAGGAATACTCCACTTTTAACCGTGGACAAAATCCTAAATAGGTTTAGTTTATACATGTAGGGACAAGCAGCGAAAGCACGCTCAGCCAATCCTCACTCGACGGCTCCGTCACTCGGGTGCTCTACTGAGTGTTCAAGTGCCGAGTCGAGGTTTTCTTGCCACTCACTACACCCCGAGCCTACGGATGCTTACAAAGGGGAAGGCGAGACTGATCCATTACTTGTCTACTATACGTAGTAATTTTTCTTTGACACACAAGAAACCAACGCGTGAGCTAATTTAACCCTGTCAAGTACCCTGTCAACGACTAGTCTGAACCAGCTGTCAACCACTGCCTATGCACATGCATGGTCGGTCTTATCCGGTCCCGCTGCAGCAGTATGGTCTTTTTCTTTTGAGAGAGAGAGAGAGAGCTGTGCAGACGACCACATGCATGGTCGGTCATATCCAGTCTTTTTTTTTGAGAGAGAGAGAGCAGTGTAGTAATAATCTTC